>JAANSP010003389.1:0-11385 GCA_036850745.1 Homidia socia
AAATAATATAGGAAACCTAATTCCTATCTAGGAGGTTGAAGTTAACCATGAAGAAATCAGACATACGCGTTTTTAAAATTATTGTGATTGGTAAATATTCAATAAACATAACATAAATATGCACAAAATCTACTCTACCTCTACATACTTTACTTTCATTCAAATATTGAACTTTGAGCCCTAGCTCTGCCTCTAACTGCCCATTTGATTGAAATTGAAATGTCGGTAATTTAAGACTTTTTGTTTAAATCATAACAGGGGACTCCGGTGTAGGCAAAACTTGCCTTACTTTCAGGTATGCTCGCACCGCACCTATTTTCTTATCATTTTCTTACCGTACCGAGTGGGATCTTTTTGGCATATATCTGCTATATAAGTTTTAACATTTATATATTTTTAAAATATATTTTATAGATACTGCTCAGGAAAATTCCCTGCAAAGACGGAGGTTACGATCGGAGTTGATTTTAGAGAAAAATGTGTAGAAATAGAAGGGGAAACAATTAAGGTAAGTAACCTATATACAGAGTAAATAACGATTATGTGTCTTATCATGTCTGTAGTATTTACAGAAAAAATTTAATCTTGATTTTGAATTTTAAAAGTTACAATTTTGGGATACAGCTGGCCAAGAGAGATTTCGAAAATCGATGATACAACATTATTACCGAAACGTAAACGCTGTAGTTTTTGTTTACGACGTGACAAACCCAACCAGTTTCGACTCGTTGCCCACGTGGATTCTTGAATGCGAAAAATACAACCTAAACACATCGATTCCCAGAATCTTAGTAGGGAACAAAGTTGACTGTGGCCAGCAGCTTGTAGCGACTAACAAAGCACAAATGTTTGCAGACATGCATTGCATGCCGGTAATTGAATAAAACATTATTATCGAAACGTGAACGCTGTAGTTTTTGTTTACGACGTGACAAATCCAACCAGTTTCGACTCGTTGCCCACGTGGATTCTTGAATGCGAAAAATACAACCTAAACACATCGATTCCCAGAATCTTAGTAGGAAACAAGGTTGATTGTGGCCAGCAGCTTGTAGCGACTAACAAAGCACAAATGTTTGCAGACATGCATTGCATGCCGGTAATTGAATACTTTGATATAATTGGCATACATTTTTTTATGTTGTATTCAACATACATTTATCTGGTTTTGATGTTTTTTTTAGCTATTTGAAACGTCAGCGATAGATGATAGTCAAGCTAATCATGTTGACTCCATATTCATGACTTTGGCGCACAAACTAAAAGCCAGCAAACCGTTAATGACGGGACCTTTGCTAACCGATGAAGGCATACCAGCAATAGTGCTTCATAGAGCAGATGTCCAGGTTGTAAATGGCGACGAGCGAGCATCATCTTGTTATTGTTAACACAGCATAATGTATGTTGTGTTGTGATCACATTTTTAATGAAACAATAATTACCAGATGACCAGACGACAAAGGGTGGATGGAGTCGGTCAGTTTAACCAAAAGACTTCAATGTTTGTGTCTCGTTTAATTTCAACCTTTATATGCAACTGGTGCAATTTTTATGTAATTTAATGTGTTAGTGTTTGTGTTGTTTTTAGTCGTTGTAATATTAATGTTTATCGCAAGCTTTTTATTTATTTGATTTTCCCATTAGAGCAACTACACAAAACATAATTAATTATAGTGTAATATATAGATAGTCGCATAAATTGCCAGTTTAGTCTTCAATTCTGGCGTAGTCTATGCTTAAGTTCACATTGAAACCACGATTACATTTCATTGTGATTTCATAGACTTTTATAAACTAAAACTAATTTTAACTCGTAAAAATATTTATAACTAACTTTTTGAAAGAATTATTTTAAGACCAAGTGACAAAAGAAAAGAGATGGAGCAATAAATTACCAATTTATATTTTTATCGAAAGAAAATTCCTTCCAGCGAAATAATAATTTAATATCAATTTACCCCTAATAAAAGCAGGTGAATTAATTACCTACAAACGAAATCATCGATTGCATTTATTTGCAGCGAACAAACATTTCACAATCTCGAGTTTGTAGCTTAATCAGTCGGCAATTTAAAAATTAGTCGCATAATAATATGTAGACACTTGCAAATGTTTAAATTAAATTAGTTCCAGGCTGTGCTTGTGCTGCCGACGTTTTTGACGCTGAGCTTGAGCTGTTCTGCTGGCTCCAGCAATATTATGCAAAACTAGGCCATACAAACCAGGGCATATCGAGATAGACTAGTTAAAGACCCATCGAGATGTACTTTGTAGAATAAAATGCCTTCACTTTTTCGCTGCCATATTCATTCCTGGACTGGCTGGACTTATTATTAACCATTAACCACTGTTAACATGATTATCAGGGACAGCTGGAGGTGAAGAACCCGCATGCTTCTTAAGTGGGGGAAAAATAATAAAACTCTTCCATCATCAGAAAAATACACCATATATATGCATTCATCTAATTGAGGTCTCTCATACGCAACTGATTCTACAAATTTTCCTCGAGGTGTTATGAAGTCCTCTTTATGCAATCACCTGAATCTGAATCACCTCTTCCTCCGGTAGTAGGTTTACTTGCACCGTTCTCGTTCATATTATTATTCGAGAAATATGGCTGTGAAAGATGACCGGACTGTAGATTTTGAAAAATACAAGAGAAATGTATTTTTGATTCATAATCAATCATAATATAATCACTAAAATCTTAAACCCTTACACTTCCAGAATAGTTAAAAGAACATGTCTGGTGCGTTTTTATAATATGATATCACTGTGTGAATTTGAGTGACGACGATTATAATGATGATGTTGACAAAAAAAGGGATGTGATTTTTTTTGGAACAAAAGCATCATCTGTGTGGGGTGTGGGTGATCTGTCTGTATTCTCAAACATATGATCCTCTTTGCTTCCTTGTGTAGATTTGATCTGCAGCAGCAGCAGTTTCCATTTTCAATAAATGCAAGTAATTTACAACTTGCAAGCTTATTTAGTTGGAAAGTGCAATCGTTAGTTAAATATTCATTTATTTCTTTTGCTATAAAATGCACTTATCAAAGCATTTCTCGAACCGACCCGATGAAAGAAGGGTCATTCTTTGTTAATGCATGTTGTCAATTAAAATCAAAAGTGTCTTTGCAGAACAAGCAACCGCAGTAAAGAATGTAAAATATAAAATGTGGAAGTTATGAGGTTTGCAATATGCTTCATCTAGTTGATCTTGTAACGTGCGTTCTCGTGTTAATCATTAATCGTCCGTAGTTGACCATTGTTAAAAAAAAGATCGATATACTTCGACCCAGAAAATATGTTTCGTTTTTATTCTCCATGTTGTCGAGGTCGTTTGTGGAGAACGTCTTCACTGTATAGATGTCATTTGAAAACGGTGGTCATTTTATTTTTAACAACGTTAGGGTTGGTAGTTTTGTCTGAAAATGTCGATGACCATGGTGGTGGTGCTAGTGTAACACATGATAGGTCTGCTAGATTATCGAAACATCCGGTTGTGATTGTGGTGTCCTACGATGGGTTCAGGTACAATTATTTTCAAAGGACGGAAACACCCAATATGGATATTTTTAGAGACAGCGGAGTGTCAGTGCAGTATATGCGGAACCAATTTGTAACAAAAACATTTCCGAATCATATGAGTATTGCAACTGGGCAAGTTTCAAATTTCAAATGCAGTTAAATATTTTCACTGTGGAGGAAAATGGAGTTCTGATTCTAATTCCTTATTCTATTTTTTCATCACAGACTACATGTTGAAAGTCATGGCGTCACAGACAATACTCTGTACGACCCAAAATTTAAACGAGTACTCAACGATCGCGACCCAGAATTTTGGAACTTTGATAACCTCACAATGCCCCTGTGGACGCTGAATGAGTTGAGTGGAGAGGGTCGTCGAAGTGGAGTGATGATGTGGCCAGGCTCACCTTTCCCGTTTGGCGACAAACAAACATTGCCCTTTAAACGTGTATTCTTGGAACTCTAGTTATCCATTCGAAGCACGGGTGGATCTTGTCATAGACTGGATTACCGATGAACAGGAACCCGTAAATTTAGTTTTTCTTTACTTTGAAGAACCGGATGAAATCGCTCACGGCTTTGGACCCGAGTCCCCCCAGGTGACCCAGTACATAACTGTGGTTGATGATACTACCGGGTATTTAATTAAAAAATTAAAGCATTTTGGATTGTACGATAAAGTCAACGTTATCCTGTTGAGCGATCACGGTTTCCACGAGGTATTTATGCTTTAGTTTAAAACTAATTTTTTAAACATCATAATGGCTCATAATTTACATGTAAACAAACGTCAACAGGTCAAACAGGAACACATAATCAACTATACAAGCGTATTAAGACCAAACACTTATCAAGTCTTTGGATATACTCCAGTTATGCATATTTTGCCAAATGAGGGCATGGACGCCGAGGTGTACAGTTCCCTTCACAATTTATCTCGCAGCAATAAAAACTTTGCCGTTTACAGAAAGGAAGAAATGGACCCGCTTTGGTATTACAGTAAAAACAGGCGAATCATGCCAATTATGTTGGTAGCTGATTTGGGATATGTCTTTGATGATTTCCAATCGAACATTGACCATTATATACAGTTCCCTTCACAATTTATCTCGCAGCAATAAAAACTTTGCCGTTTACAGAAAGGAAGAAATGGATCCGCTTTGGTATTACAGTAAAAACAGGCGAATCATGCCAATTATGTTAGTAGCTGATTTGGGATATGTCTTTGATGATTTCCAATCGAACATTGACCATTACAATAAAAAGTTTAATCTCACTCGTAAGTTTTTACATGCAAAAATACTTTCTTCTACTACACTGCTATAAACTGCTATTAGATGAATATCTATGCCAAATGACAACTCTTGCCGCTTTTTTTTCTTTAAGCGAGTCCTGATCGTATATATGGAACGCACGGGTACGATAACCGCCAGTTGCCTATGCATCCTTTCTTTTTGGCAAGAGGACCAGCTTTCCGGATAGGATATCAGGGCGATGTTTTTGATAACGTTGATTTATATCCCCTAATATGTAAAATTGTAGGGCTCAAACCTGCACCAAACAATGGATCGATGAGTAACGTTTACCAGTTTCTAAGAAGAAAAGGATTCGCTATGGGCAGTCCAGTTGGTTGGGCCATGGGTACGTACGACCTTTTGTTGCTCTGTTATGTAAATTCAAAAAATACATTGCATGTTTCTGATGATAATGTATAAACTAATCTATTTGTAGGAGCAGCTGTAGTTATCGGAATCACTTTGATACTCGGAATTATGTCTGCTTTGGTATCTGGAAGACAATTTAGAAGAAGGGAACGAGTTCCAGAAATGTCAAACATTAGGTATGCTAAAAACCTACAAATGAAAAATAAAAGTTTTTGGGCTGCGTGAATAAATTTGCCATTTGTTTGTTGAGAATATTTTTTCACTGAGAAATTTGTACGTACAGAGAATTCATTGAGATTGGAGGGGGAGATCGAGACGGAAAGTCTTCAAATGGCTTTCCTGTCAACACTGAGGAATGTCAGGCACTCTTGTTATCTTCTTCCACGGAAGAATTATAACACCAGTTTTTGGTTACATCATCATCGCATCCGTATCATGCTGAATTTATTTCGGGGAAACCCAATTTCTTCCAAATCAATTATAATGAAGATTGCTCTAAATAATGTTGGTGCTCCATTTTGTTTCACACCAAAAAAAACTTGATACTTGACTAAATACTTCCACGGCGGTGTTTTAGTGGTTACATATATTTTTGGTTGCATTTTAACATCATCATCGCATCCGTATCATGATGAATTATTTCGGGGAAACCCAATTTCTTCCAAATCAATTATAATGATTGCTCTAAATAATGTTGGTGCTCCATTTTGTTTCACACCAAAAAAACTTGATACTTGACTAAATACTTCCACGGCGGTGTTTTAGTGGTTACATATATTTTTGGTTGCATTTATCAATGTACCTGAATAAGGACAAACTACAATTATACCAATTTTTCGTGGTTTTAAATGAGGTGTTTAGATACGACAAAATGGTGTTATTTCACGTTTCTCTATTATAACCTTTGTGGATTAGAATTAGAGATTTACTGACTGGTAAAGATTGTGATTTTATTTTTTTCCAAACATGAACCATTATTTGCTTATTATGAAATCGCATGTTAATTACTTTTATACTATACAATTAATTGTTGTGAAATCACGTGGTTGTTTAGTGTAGACTAAGGATATATATACTTTGTGAAACAGAGGAAAATGGATTGATGGTGTAAGAATTTACACGTCGTATTTAAGCATAAGTAGTCGTTCTTTAAATTAGTTTAAAATGTTACGCCACGACGTGCCTGTTTCAAACAATGAGCGAACTTATTAACGAAATACTAAAATTTGTTGTAGTTATGCTTCTTAAGGAGGGTAAAACAGCGGTCACATTTTCCATTTCTGCTAACATTGTACCTTTCCGTAGATTGTTTCCACTCAAATNTTCTTAAGGAGGGTAAAACAGCGGTCACATTTTCCATTTCTGCTAACATTGTACCTTTCCGTAGATTGTTTCCACTCAAATGCAACGTGTAACATTATCTGTTTGAATCAGTCTCTAGTCATATTGTATTTACTTTTTCATCTACAACATGCGGCTACATGTGGCTATTTGTTGCCTTTCTCATTTAAACAGTGATGGTGATATGGATATGGTTATTGATTTTTGGGTTTTTGAAGGTGCAGATGCAATAGGTGAAGGAAGATGCCTTTGTACTACGGCTCACTTTGCGTTGCCCCACTTATCTAGATAATCGTAAATCTCCTAAATAGCATTTCAGTGACTGCGCAATCTTAATTTAATAACATGTTTAGTTTTATTTAATGTCATTTTCAAAATTTTAATTTTGCATTTATAAATATAAAATGATCCATTAAAACAAAAACAAAAACTTTTAATTATCATAAATTAAATGAACAAAAAGCAAAAAATTTGTTCCCAATTTCTTAACAGCTTTTAAATTTCTTACTAAACTATAAAAAGTATCTTTACATAGATATATATATATTATAAAATTCGTACGAGTATTGCATAAATCATAAAATTAATACTATGCTAAAATTATAATTAATACTAAAATCAAATAGTAGCCCTACTTGATGCAGTATAAAGGAGTTTGTTAAAACAAACATTCTCCAATAGTTAACTGTGAACTGTCCACAGTAATGCGATAAAAAGTGACTGACCATTAAATGTGCAGTGTCATTCATTACTCATTATTACTACTATGAATCTGGTATACGCTTATAAAACGAGACTTTGTAGTCAAATTCAGGAATATTCTCTAAATATTTACACTCGTTACTGCTGCTACTACTACTGCTATTACTAATTCGTCTTTCTGGTAAGGTAACTGCTGAAGTTGTTGTGGGATCAGGATTTTCTTGTCCTTCATTAACTAATTCGTCTTTCTGGTGAGGTAACTGCTGAAGTTGTTGTGGGATCAGGATTTTCTTGTCCTTCATTTTCAGTTACATCAATGTCTTCTCCAAGTAACTCTTTCCTTAATTCCTGTACCAATGGATTATTCTGTAATTCCACCGGCCTAGGCGGCGACACTTCACAAATTTTTTCAAACATTGGTGACTCCTCGTCTTCTGAATCTAAAACTACTCTGGGAGGGGAAACCTCATCAATTTTCTCAAACATGGGGGACATCAGTTACATCAATGTCTTCTCCAAGTAACTCTTTCCTTAATTCCTGTACCAAAGGATTATTCTGTAATTCCACCGGCCTGGGCGGCGACACTTCACAAATTTTTTCAAACATTGGTGACTCCTCGTCTTCTGAATCTAAAACTACTCTGGGAGGGGAAACCTCATCAATTTTCTCAAACATGGGGGACTCTTCTTCGGAATCATCTTCCTCAATCTCCTCTTCTTCCTCAACACTTTCCATTTCTTCACTGTCTTCGCCAGGCAACCTTATGCTTGCTAAGTCTACTTCAATGGGTTCAGGTGGCGGAGGAGGTGGCATTTCAGGCTTATCCTCGGGTTTTGGTGGTGGTGGTGAAGACACTCTATTTGATCTCATTTGGGAAAAGTATGAGTCCGGTTCTTCGCCAGGTGGTAACGGCTCATCTTCCTCGTCGTTGGAAATGAGCATTTTCGAACCAACTGGCGGGGAGGAACAAGCGTCATCATCACACATGGGCGGCGGTGGTGGCGGCAGCTGAGGTTTAGGCGGTGATGGAGGTGGTGGCGGATGCTCACTACCCGATGGTGGTAAAGGTGGAAGAGGTGGGGGTATTACTCCTGTGCTGTGAGAAATGGATCCAAGTGAAAGACTATGCTCCATAATTCCATGGTTGAGTACCCCCAAACTAAACTGGCTAATATGCCCTGCAAACGCAACTGGTGGTGGTCCATAAGGTGGGGCAATCGTCAAGTTGGGCATAGAACACGAAACGGAGGTATTTGCAGATATGGTAGAGGATGTAGTTGAAGAACTCATTGGGGGAGGTGGAGGAGGTGGCGGGGGCGGTGGAGGAAGTCGGTTATCTGGCAAAACGGATGGTGTTTCAGGGTCAGGAGGTGTTTTAGGTACTCCCTCGTCTTGACGCGTTGTTTCAGAACTTTCATCCATCGTTTCACCACGTGCATCAAGGTCAATTTCCAGGGATTTCTCACTTAATGACTCTGACATGTCTGAATCTCTTGTCACGGTAGAATGCTCAACAGACGGGGTAATTTGATAAGGCTCTTGGGACGACGGTGATGGCGTTGCTTCTTCGAACGGTTCAGTCAATCCGATTATTTTTGTGGACACTAGTCGCTGCGGTTTGTCGTTTATATCTTTGTGAATAGGCGAATCTGGCATGATTTCTCGTGTTTCAATGCTCTCATGCTTTGTATGATTTTCTGTTGGCTCAATATTATTTGCCAATTCATTTTGCAAGTTGTCGCTGTCACCATTCTTGTCAACTTTTAAATATTTGAAAACTTCTTCTTCTATTTTGGGTCGGATGAGAGAGTTAATTTTGGGTGTGAGGATTTGGCTAACTACACTTTCGATTCCTTTTTCAAAGTACGGGGTACTAAAATAAAAAAAGTACAAAAATACAGTAAAAATATGACTGTACACATTTTATCAAAATTGATAGATTGGTCCGGTAGTAATACTAAAACTAACGCTTACTCTAAAATTTTCTTTCGCATTCCTTCTCTGGTTTTCACTTTATCCATGTCCTTTGTAAAAGTTTGTAGACCTAGGAATTTGTCAGCAGTGGTTTTGATCCGGGCGTGTAAATTAATGAAAGCCGCCTAAGCACAAAGATAAAGAAAACTAATTAACAAACTATACTCATCGTTTAAATTAATTTGAGAACAATGGTTTTTTAAAAGAACAAACATGGATACCTTTGTGTCAATATCAGAAAAACATTCCTTTCTCACTTGGTCGTAATCGCCTCTTGTCTTCATGTTCATTATAAGAGTATCTACGGCGGCTTTGAACAATGGGTCATCCTTTGGGTCCTTTTCTTGCTGAGAAGTTGTTCTCTGCCCGAGTGACGAATAAGACGGAAAGTCTGTGAAATGGCTTTGTGAACTATAATGGTATGACCCATACTGATCACCATGCAGTATGGAACTAGTAAGGCCTGGATTCTGAAGCAAATCCTTTTCTCTAATCAACGACGTGGTACTGCCTACTACTGATGTAGGCACTGTGGAATAGCTAGTTGACGGCGTTTGACCTGAATACCCTGACCTCAGATCACTATATTTTCCTCCTCCGCCCGCGCCAAATCTACTTACTCTTCTAGGAACTGGGTCCTCCGCCCCAGGAGGAGATCTTGCACTTGCTGCGGAGGAATAGTACTTTTCTTGTTGACGTCTCTCCCTATCTCTACTACTGTTGCTGTTGTAGTCGGACGTAAAACGTGAGGTTCTGGAGGGACTCCGCTGTCTATCTTTATCCCGATCCCGGTCTCTGCTTCGATCTCTTTCTGCTCTCCTCCATTCCCTCCCACGACTACTGTTGCCACTCCAATCCTTGTCGCGCTCCCGTCCCCTTTCCGATGCCGTGTCTCTTGAGCGAGAGTAGTAGCTGCTACTGCTCCCATTATTATTACTACTGTCTCCATATTTTCCTGAAGAATAATGGGATATCGGCATTTTTAAACGACCAATTTAATTCCACGATTTTAGCCGTGTCTCTTGAGCGAGAGTAGTAGCTGCTACTGCTCCCATTATTATTACTACTGTCTCCATATTTTCCTGAAGAATAATGGGATATCGGCATTTTTAAAAGACCAACTTAATTACACGATTTTTTCTAAAAAAATTAATGTTGAGCGACAGCTTTTCTTCTGGCACTTCCCATTCCGATAATAAGAAAACGACTGCAAGTGTATAAACAAAACACAAAAGTTTGAATATACCGCTAAAGTTGCGTTGTAGATTCGTATGCTGTGACACACTTGTCTCACATAGTCACATAGTCTGCTGTCTGACTGGTTGGTGCTTGTTTGATCCTTTTAAATTTTTCAATACACTCTTCCATACATGTGCAACAGCTGAGCTTACCAAAACTTGATGATGATGTTGGCTACGCGAGTAACTTTCTCTTTTTTATGCCATACGGTTGTCTGACAGTAGTAGTTGTTGTTGGTAGGGAAAGAGCAAATGAGCAAAACACTTTTACTGTCGTGCAGAATTTTTTGGACAACTTTCACCGTTTCACTTTCCCGTTTCATTTCATTGTCCATTTTTCAATCAGTTTTGTAAGCTAAATTGCTACGTATTCTTTCAGGCTTTTATTCTTACAATGGTGGATGAAGCGACTAGAAAAACCCTCAGTGGGATTCCACTTTTGAAAACAAAAGCTGGTCCCAAAGATGATCCGAAACTTTGGGTGCAAAGGTTAAAGGAAGAATATCAGGCGTTGATTAAGGTAACAGAACAGATCTCAGGATTTACAATAAATAGGACAGTATGTGGGTGGTAGCTTGCTTAATGCTATGGTTTAATTTTATAGTATGTAGAGAATAATAAGGCGGCTGGAAACGACTGGTTTCGTTTAGAATCCAACAAGGAAGGTACACGTTGGTTTGGAAAGTGCTGGCATGTTCAAGACCTTCTTAAATATGAATTTGAAATCGAATTTGACGTAAGAAGCAAAGGAAATTTGATGACCTGTATATACTCATTGGAATGTTTTTAATGAGCTCAATGGCAGTGTATATTATCCGTTTTATATTAGGTTCCTGTAACATACCCTACAACTGCACCGGAAATAGCGATTCCAGAACTGGACGGAAAAACGGCAAAAATGTATAGAGGTGGAAAGATATGTCTTACGGA
>JAANSP010003390.1:0-11384 GCA_036850745.1 Homidia socia
TTTCCCTACCAAACAACCATATCAAACCAAACAAAATTGATTCCGAGATTTAACGCGACTATTAAACAATTTATTCTAAAGCAGTAGTAGTGGTGCAGCTTGTTCCTTTGTTGCTGACATACACTAGATACCTACCTACACATGTTTTATTCTTACGTATGCAAAAGTGCTTGAATTGTGGTTGTCGAAACCGACGTGATAATGATGAAGAAGAAGAAGGAAGACGATGATGATTTAATGATGATGGTCTCTCACGCTCACGCGACTAAAAGTAAAAATATGTCTATGAGTTCATTCTTTTGATTCTACGAAAGAGAAAATCTTTTTTAAAAGGTATGTGCATTTTTATGGACAGAAATCCTTCTTATTCGTCGTCATCATCATCAACAGAGCATCATCAATTCAACTAATACGTTCGTCATGACTTAAGTATTAAGTATTTTTTTCAGCCCTTGTTGCTGAGCTGTTGACAAACCAAAAGACTTATATGGAAGAAATTATAGCGTTTTACCTTGATTATTAAGTACAATTGTATAAAAAATGTTAGTAGTAAAAAGAAGAGAGAAACGTCTTTTGAAGTAAAGTATTATTACAGGATAGAGGATACATATGGTAAGAAAGTTTAAAAAACACTTAACCTCCTACAAAACTTCCACAATCAACAAATCTAGATCCCCAACAACTGCATCTACTTTAAGTAAACAATATTTGTTAAAATTGCGTTTTCTTATGAAAATTTGGTTTGCACAGCTGTACGAGTTCTTTGGAATTCATTTAATCATTTCAACAAAAAAGAAGTTTTTCTACGATTTTGTGTGCCGTGTGTAGTCACCATATACATGTGTGTGTGTTCAGTATATCTACATATTTCATTTCTCGTAAATCTCCTTTCATGATAAATGGACCGTGATCAAACAGCAAACAAAATTAAATAAATGAATTGCAAGAAAAAAATGTACGTAATCATGTCATCAAAGTAATGGAAGCAACAATGCCACGACATTTTTCTAGCTAAACGGATAAATAATTTAAGCATGCTTACAATCTCTTTTTTCACATGAATGATTATTAAAAGTGTTTTGCTGCAATAATACAAGAGTGTTAAAAAGAAGAGAGAAAATTGTGGTGCAATTTTTCCACCTAAGCAAAATGATTCCTTTGATCTACTATCAACTATACTTGTTCAGCATAATGGGTAATTTAATCAGAATAAAAAAGAAAAGCTTTCATTTACAATTCAAGTTGGTTTTATTTATACTTTGTAGTTTGAAAATCTATTGAGCTTCACCAACAACGCGTTTTTCTGGGGAATAGAATAGCATCTCCAAAATAATCACAAAAACCAAACCATCCTATAATGATCATAAATTCAGCTGGTTATTGCTGCTACAATTCAGGTGTAGCGCAATTTTAATGGTAAAAAATGATGATGCAATGGATTCTTATATTTGAGATGAATAAATATGTACAAACCTGTGTAGGATCTCTGTTGAGGCTTTTGTGGTCAAACAAAATTGACGAGTAAAAGGAGAAAAAATTATATAGGCTGTGTGTGTTACAGCTAATATTTTATTTTATATTCCTAGAATTAATGAATTGTTACACGGTTAACTTTTGTACACGGATGAATGAAAACGTCTTTTGATGCGCATGCGGTGATGGTGGTGGTGGTAATGATGAATGTGGATGGCGTTGTGGTGGTAAGTAGAGTTAATTATGGCTTAGAATTACATTGGTTGTGAGAATACAAAAAAGGAATAAAATGAAGGCTAAAATCATCAAAAATTATAGTAATAATTCACAGCTGCCCAAGTTGATGGATGGAATGGATGAATAGAATATAGCGGGCTAAAAAAATATTCTTTGAATACAGGCAAGATTAAAAAAATGTCCCCAACAAAATAAAATGGCTGTGGTAATGGTATAATGGATGAACAGGTAAGCTAAACACTAATATAAAATTTATGCAAGTCTGTCTGCATTATCATGCATCTTTGATTATACACTATTAGCAATAATCCTCCTCATCATTTAAGTAGCAAATGTAAACTAAACATTACTCGTGTTAAAACGATTCTCCGATTAGCTTCTATTCATGCTTAATAGTTATGCTTAGGTATTTATTATTTGTACTTGCACATTATGCAGCTACAAGGTATGCACAAACTGACAATCTCAATGATCACTTCACTCACTCTAAAAAGCTAAGTAAATAATAAAACGCCGATTTTGTGTTTGTAGTGTATGTATGCCTATACCTTCTTTGACAATGACTTGAAAATGAAAATTCGTTACTTATTAGGCATGGCTGTAGCATTAAAGATCAGAGATGCTGCAACATTGACTTTACTAATAACTAGCTTGTATGGTTCGGCCGGTAAGAACTAAGAACTTTTACCTAAGTTGTTTCTCTGAATTCCGTTTTGATCTTCTCTGTCTCACAAAAACGCTTTTACTCGCTTCCAAGAACTCATTTATGCACGGCATTTAAGCTCCTTACTTAAGTGAGAGGGAGAAGTAGAGATTGAACAAGAAGTCATCATGAACTGATAAAGGGAATAGGTACATCTTTTTACCTACATAATATGCAAAGATTGCAAATGTTATAAGGTTTAATGTTGTATAAAAGGCACACGGATTTATTCAATCATCAGCAGCAGCACAAAGTACAAAATTGTGGCTGATTACTTAAATGACTAATTGAAAATACTTCGTAAATTTAGCGCTACATTGTTGCAAATATTCACGAAAACGGTTCAATATAGCCAGTGCACCTATTCATCATTTAATGCGCCACATTTCAGTGATGTCTACTTTCTTTTCAGTAATGATATAAACCAAATTCTATAAATGACACGTTTAATGCTTTTATATGCATATCCTTGACATGCTTATAAATCAACACTAAAAATACGGTCTGACCACGGGTGAGTACTGACAATAAATAACTGTTTTTTCTTGCTAAAGTAAGTGATAATGAAGTTCATTAGTTTTGTGAACGACGATTTCAACGAAACATGAATTGTTAATGTTATTGTATTGCCTATATCGTCGTTCACTTTCCCTTTTCCATTTTTATTAGTACGTTTACAGTCTACGTCAAACAGGCAAAATAAATTATGGAAATACCCTACCATACAGCTTAAAAAATACAAAATTACTTCTGGACGGAAAACCATAAAACATTTAGGCAGGTGACCTCATTAAAATTCTAGCGCTTTTATGGCCCAGTTATCATTTCATTACTGCCACAAAATACACGCAGAGCAAATTGAGTCGCAACAAAGTTTTACTGTCAACAACAACGAAAAAAGGCACAAGGTGTGTCCAGCAAGAAAAAGGAAAGAGTGTTTGGAAACAGGAACAAATTTGTTTTAACTCTCCAAAAACTATTGTTGGATTTTCTATTCTTTGACAACTTTTGAAGTACAGGGTACAATTACGAGGATGTATAAACGTTACAGTATTTTAAGAGAGAGCACGAATGGTGTACTCAATGATGCAATAATTATTACAGTCTTATATACTTTTTCGTTGTTGTAACGTTTACTTAACCTTGTTTTCAAGAAAAAAAGGTAGAGATGGTAAAAGAAATGGTTTTGTTCGTCCTTTTTCTGTTTTAAAGCCGATGAATGAAGCAAGCTGAAAAGGATGGGGTGTAGTATGTGTAAGTAACGTAGAAAGAAAGTAAATAAGTAGGTTATATGGGATGTTGTCATAATGGAATAACACATCATTTCAGATTTCACGTTCATTGTACTCTTTACACTACTTACAAATTTGTTGGTACCTTTTCCACGAAAAGTTGAATCTATACAATTTTTGACTTACTTGGTAAAATAGGTACCGTATACTACACCTCCTCCCCATTTGCTTTGTATCGCCTTACATATCGTAAAACTACAAACCCAGCTAAAACACTAATATGCCATCATCATCTAATTCAACCGCTTGAGTGAGGGACCTCTTTTTTGTCCTTATTTTCAGCGTATTCTTGGGATTTTTTTGGGCTTTGAAGGACATGCTTTTGTGGACAAAGGGGAACCAAATGAAGAGAATATGTCATTGACCACTACCACCGGGATTGTGTCATCACGATGATTTTATCATCATCGGTATTAGTTTTTTAGTTGTTTCAATCTGTTAGCTTTGTTGGTTGAGCTTAACCTTGTTATCATCAAACATGTTTTGATTCACGCAATACCTAAGTAAAGCTGTACAACCAATTACAACATGAGAAGGACATGCTTTTGTGGACAGTGGGTACCAAATGAAGAGAATATGTCATTGACCACTACCACCGGGATTGTGTCATCATGATGATTTTATCATCATCGGTTTTAGTTTTTTAGTTGTTCCAATCTGTTAGCTTTGTTGGTTGAGCTTAACCTTGTTATCATCAAACTTGTTTTGATTCACGCAATACCTAAGTAAAGCTGTACAACCAATTACAACACACCGCCGCAACACAAGGTCGACTACTTACTTATTTTTAGTACTACTGGATTTTTGGATATGTAGTCGTTTTTGGTATTTACTATTTAGGTAACCGCATTTATGCATCGTATTGTCTCATTCATTCTTGTCCAGTAACTTGGACAAGGCAAAAACGTAATACATTGTAGTCACTACACTGCAGTGATTTCCAGCTGCTGCAAGTTCATAAATATTTCAAAAGCTTGTTTGTACATATCTCATAGTTTTTTCCTTGTACTACTTAGCTCCGTGAAACTTGTTAATTTGTTTGCTGTATCGCCAGTTTTTATGCAGTTACAAGATATGTCGCTTTTTATTTATAAACCGGTTTTTACGCTAATACATTGATTAGCACGTTTTTTCGTCTGTACTTTCTAGAATAAATAGTAGAAGTATGTAGTAGTGAAGTATTAATAGGCATGCAAAAATCTACCTGTCCGTCCGTACAAATTGTACTCATATGAATAAGATTAGGTGTACAGAGCAAAATGTCTCTGAAATCAATACATCCTTATAGTATGGAAATCTTTAAGCTGCTAGCCTATTTCAAGTTGTACCAAGAAAGGAAAGGATGTGTTAATTTTTTATTACCAATTCACAAAACAGGTATCATGGAAAAATGCTAGATTCGATAGTATTGCCTTTATCGCCTGCATGATTTTTATTAGGTAGTTTTGCATAATACCAGAAGAACGCAATTGACAAATCCTACTGAAATATGCATAGCGATTTACGTCAAGTCAACTAGGAAAGGTAGACGTTCCCAAAAAATTCCACTAGTTTTTTTTTTNGTTTTGCATAATACCAGAAGAACGCAATTGACAAATCCTACTAAAATATGCATAGCGATTTACGTCAAGTCAACTAGGAAAGGTAGACGATCCCAAAAAATTCCACTAGTTTTTTTTAGAAATTTTCCACATGGTTTCCATTTTAATTGACTTGGATTGAAAGGAAAGCTTTATTACAGCTCGGCATAAATCTTTCATCGCGCAAAATCAACTTGTCTAGATTTTGATAAAGCTTCAAATAAATGTAATAATAGTCAACTGTGATAACATGGTTTGTTTGGAGCAAAAATCCCTTGTTGTTTTACTGATATACTAAATATGGAGATGACTTTTTAGAAAAAATAATATTATCATGGTTTACATAATAAATCTTTCATTGTGCAAAATCAACTTGTCTAGATTTTGATAAAGCTTCAAATAAATGTAATAATAGTCAACTGTGATAGCATGGTTTGTTTGGAGCAAAAATCCCTTGTTGTTTTACTGATATACTAAATATGGAGATGACTTTTTAGAAAAAATAATATTATCATGGTTTACATTAATAAATTTTGGATTAAAAGCAAGTTCCAAGAAAGAAGCACAGCACAATAATGTAAACTTCCTTGCTTCCCTGAAGCCCTCTAAGAATTTTAATATTGTGGTCTTACACTGTTAGTCTACTACTTTATGGTAAAGGTTTTAAAGTCGAGTAAAAGTAAATATATTATGCGCCGTAGTGAAGTATGTGGATTTGTGTGTTTTTAATGAATAATGAAGGCATGTATAAGGCTTATATGCATAAATTTGAGACTCTTTGAAATTCCACGATCATGCAGTTATTTTTTCCCTGAATGAAGTCTCATTCCGTACCATCATCATCATCATGATCTTGTTTGAAGGGAATAGTACACAGAAACATACCAGGAAACGCACAAGTATATATTTATAAGAAATCCCTCACAAAAGATTACATTTCATTTCTGAGCGTGCCTACGTACATGTAAGTGCTTACGTGAAGAGAGGAAGAGAAAAGAAGCAGCGTATAATATAACGCAGACAATTCCTTAAATTTTTTCTTAGATAACCTATATAAGTATATAGGGATTACACATAAGGCGCATGATGATTATGCTCTCGCACAACACCACGATATACACTTTTTCAAGCCTAATGATGAATTCCTTTGAAGTAAAACCAATCTGCAATGTTGTTTTGTCCTGAATGAATAATGCTCATACAATGTAGTTCAGAAAAGTACGAGAGCGCACAGGAAAAATAAGAGAGTGGAAAAAGGGATATAGGTACTTGCATTTATTTTCTTTTTATATAAGTACCAAGTAGCATAGGTAAGCACATGTTTTAAGGCTTGGTTTCTGTCGTTTCAGGAGAACTCGTCATCATCATCTCTCTCGCTTTTTTAAAGCGAATAGGAGCTTCTTGCATCAAATCTATTTCTCTCGCCCTCCTTCCTCTTCTTCGTCTTCTCGCCTTAAGGGCCACAGGACCTTTTGAATTTTCACAAAGGAAATTCTTTTTCAGCAGATTCTCATTTTTTGTGGAGAATGGGATGATAAGAGGAACTGTAACCTCATTTTCCGTTTTTCCATGTATTTGCTCTCTCTCTCTCTCTTCTCTCTCTCTCTTGCTTGCTTTATCCCCATCATTTTGCCCTCTTCTTTGGTGTTGATCGCAGTAGTTGTAGGTTGCCCCTTCTTGAATCAACTATAGATGTAAAGTGCATGTACGACAACAACAGCAGCAATATCAGCTTTGAAGGAGAACGAATCCTTGAGGAAGCTCGGGAAAGAGGGAAAGAGAGAGAGAAAAGAGAGGTAAAGTCTCGATGATGATAAGCCGTATCAGGACTACCAAGAAGAAGCAATTTCCTTTTTCACGGAATCCACCAAGGGCTCGGACTTCGTTACTGTTGGCTGCTGCTGATCTAACCAGCCTTCTCTAGCTGCTTTCATGTTTGGCTCGTTAGTTTCCTCTGAGAACAAAATAGCGAGGGAGAGAAACGGAGAGAGAGAGAGAGAGAGTAGTAACAAGGCGCATTTACCAAAGTATTATTCTTCTTTTCCTTATTATTATTATTATGTTGTTTTATCTTTTGCAACCAGTAGCACAGAGGTGGATTTTGTAGGATTTTCAGAGTCCATGAGGAGACAAGAGAAAAAAAGTAAAGCAAGCAGATGCGACTCTCTACATGATACTTTTTTGTCTTAATTTTACTTTACTGGAAATAAGTATCAAAAGCCCTGTAATAATAGATTGGAGTTAAAAGAAAGAGCGAAAGCTGCTGGGTCATCTGACAGAAGCACATCTTTTTGTTGTCTTGTCTCGTCTCGTCGTCCACCCATTCCAGGTTTTTTAACCATACAATTTACTGACACCACTAAACCCCCTTTCCTGTACTTTGCTCAATCACACAAGAGGTTTCATAGTATACATGTGTGCCTTTACAAACAAGAAACTCTTTTTAACAAAATTTGCCATAAATACTAGTGTATTCGAGATTCGTCAACAAATTTACAACTCCCTTGCTGACCAATCAATTTAACACGGTGGCTTGAATCACTACTGGGGTTGTATATTGTCATTGTATTGAATATTTTAACATGCTACATGTTATTTATCCGAAATCCGTACTGGGAAAACAGCATCTTGTTATTTACGTCAGTGTATTCCATAGATTTAAAGCTTGCCGAGGGTTTCAAGCGGTTAATATTTCCAAAAAGAAAACATTTTCATACACAAGTACATTTTTTGCTCCAAGAAAGTTTTTGCCGTACCACCACAATTACTTTTCATATTATTTAATTCATTTTCAACCACTCTTTCCGGTTTAACAAGTTTTTATATTGGAGAGGGAGGCAGTAAGTGGAAAAGAGAAGGTAAACCATAATGGAACTCTGAAAATTTCTTCTTTTTCGAGGAAAAAAATTTACACGACATTAAGTTACAATCCTGCTTTCCGGCTACCACGAAAATGTTTTAGAGCCCGAACACATTTTTAATACATTTTTTTTCTGGAAAATTAAAGTATCTGCAAATACTAATGTCAATAATGCACTAGATCGACAAGGACAAAAAATACTTGTTATTGGTAGACAAGGTAGGTATGAGGTATACATAATATATGTGTATACCAGGTAGAACTTATAACATATAAGCCCAAAATATGTATCTAAATATGTAGGTGTATAATTTCTGGTTTTTTTTATTTGCGTCACTTCGTAAGAAAAGTTCATGACACATCTTAATGCTTCGTACTTTTGTGTATTTATATAAAATAAACCTAGCAAGTTAAACGCATATGTAAACAAAAAAGACAAACTGTAACAGAAATACCTATTTCTTACCAACTGGATAGTTTACTAATGAAAAAACTTGCGGTTAATTTGTTTGTGGTGTTTGATTGAAATGGTAGATTCATTAAAGCGCTTATATGCAGCTTCATAAAAGTGTTTCCTGTCAAGCACTTTTATTTGTGAGAGCATTTCATTGAAAAAAAATAAATCGTAACGATTTCCACTTTGTTTAATTAAGTC
This sequence comes from Homidia socia, assembly GCA_036850745.1. Classification (NCBI taxonomy): domain Eukaryota; kingdom Metazoa; phylum Arthropoda; class Collembola; order Entomobryomorpha; family Entomobryidae; genus Homidia; species Homidia socia. The sequence continues at coordinate 8,801 of JAANSP010003390.1, forward strand.
TTGTGATCGGAAAAGAGACCACATGAATGAACTATAAAGCAATCAGATTTTGAAATCCAAATCTCTGACAGATTTTTGAATTATCGGAAGGATAGACTTCAGCCTTTTTTCAGCATTTTTTGACTAGACGAGAAAAAAATATGCACGTTGACTATTACACGTGGAGCATCTCATGACTAATCATGAGCGCTGCAACTGCAAGCATCCATCATGAGAATGACCATGACTGAACTAGTTTTGGGCAATAATATTTTCCCTGAACATTGTCGAAATAAAACTTGAATAAAACATGTTAGTTTTCATGAAATGAAACTTAGGGGAAACGCTTGTATGTTGCCGTGCTTAGCCTTCAATTGCCACTGCCTTATCGCGAAAATGGATTCTGGATCCCTATCCATTCTGCAATTTTGGTAATCATGAGCGCTGCAACTGCAAGCATCCATCATGCACAGACCATGACTGAACTAGTTTTGGGCAATAATATTTTCCCTGAACATTGTCGAAATAAAACTTGAATAAAACATGTTATTTTTCATGGAATGAAACTTAGGGGAAACGCTCGTATGTTGCCGAATCGGTGAATAGCTTAGCCTTTAATTGTCACTGCCTTATCGCGAAAATGGATTCTGGATCCCTATCCATTCTGCAATTTTGGTTTTTATTAACCACAAATATCAAGTACTTGAAATCATCATGATTTCGAATCATGTAATCAAAAATGGTAGTAAAGGACACTTGTAACGTCTTTAGTACTTTTTGCGTTACAATAAGATATTCATAATATGGTTTATAGTTGGATGGCGATTTCAAAACAAAAAGTCGATAACACACATAATTACCTATAAGCATATTATGGCTTCACCACTTGTCTATGCCGTTAGCTTACTCTATTTATTACATTATACCCATATACAACTCCAGCAGTTGCTGTACACGTCCAGATTGTGTAAGTGAATTCATAGAACAGCGGATAAAAAACAGAGTAAATACTTCACTGCTAATAGCTTGCAAGCAAAGCAAAATGGATCCTTATGTATGTTCCTTCCTCTCTCTCTCCAAGTCTTCTCGTATTTTTGCATGCATCAATGCATCAAAAGGGCGTACAAAAAAGCTGGATGGAATACCAGGAAATGTCTAACGAGCTGCACATGAAAAAAAACTTGCTCTAAAACTATAGGAAGCACAACACCAGCAGGCGTATTTGTATGACTCTCTCTTTCCACACTTCAGAAAAAAACACACGCAAGCAATAATATATCTCATATTATTATGCCATATATATTTATGAAACGTAGTCCACGGATGAACTGTTTCAATATGTGCTTCTAATACCATATACCATACCATCGCCGCTACCACCACCATTAAAAATTTCCTTCCTGCCAATGCCTCCACATTGCACCGTTGCTGATTACAAATTTAGACGTTATATTTTGGCCAATGTACTACTACAACTGCCGTTATTGCACAATAATAGTATCAAATATCTAGCTAGGTATATTGACAGGACGAAGAACGTGATAACTTCGTGTCATTCTGTAGTTTTGTTTTGTTGTGCACGTCCAGAGTAGAATAATAAATATATACGACAGTCAACAAATGACAAAGCAAGTAGAATGATGAAGGAGGGAAATGTTGTGCATGTATATATGCAATACAGCGTGACGTGTACCTACAAAAGTTTTCTAACTGGTTGGAAACATGGTTGTAGTTTGGAGGAGAGAAAATTAGGTGTATTTTCTTTTCCTTACTAGCAAAGGTAAGTAAACACCAACAATAATAATAATTTTTGCAAGTGTGCACAAACAGTGGAACATTTTTCTTTTTCCTTGTCCAATCGAAATCAAAATTTATGCTGGATTGAGGAGAACTGTTATTTGTTCTTTTGTATGACGTGCTATTTCACATTTATCACAGTAGAGTAAGCCCACCATGTAAAAAATGTAAAAAGAAAGTTTTGGTGTGCTGAGGATGCGACCAGTAATCCCCGCCAACGCTAACGACCACTACACCGGAAAATTTTGAAGAAAACTTTTTATTATTATTGTCGCATTTTCCGTGGCAAATTCGCCCTATTACCAATATAAACTGATTTTGTTTTGCAGCAACTCTATTTTATGCTTCTCTGGAGAATCCAGAGTATGGTGTTGTGTGGTGTGACTGAACTCGTCACAAAACACCTTTCGAGTGCAATTGTACTCGCGACGCACATTTTCCACGAATGTTTATTTTAGTTTCGTCAGTCCCTGTCCCAGCTTTTGTATAATAATGTTCTCTTATTTCCTTTTCCTTGAAAAATAAAAACTACCTACTACATATAAATACGTGCATATGTATATGCACAATACCAATAATAATCCTTTTGGGCTTGACCTGTCCGATAAGTGTTCAGTAACAAAATTTCCAGAGACATCCATCAACATCTTCTTCTATAGAATACAAAAAGTGACAAGAAACGATAAATTTGAGACATTTGGAGATTTTCGAAGAAAGTACGCTACCGCTTTTACCTCGAATTTGTTTTGCTGATGTAAGCATAAGTATCAGAAAATTCTGTTGCTTTCACTGTCCTCCTTTAGCTATT
>JAANSP010003391.1:0-11384 GCA_036850745.1 Homidia socia
TTGTTCAAAATTACATTGTATTCTCTAAAATATACAACATTTCCCCAATTCTTGCAACACATTCTCTATAATATAATCCGACCAATCCTTACTATTTCGTTATTTCCCCTGTGATATTCCATAACTTAAAGCAATTTTTGCTGCTGCTAAATTACCTATATGTTTCTATTGAACAAGCAAAATGATAATCCTCTCATTCCACTTTGATTTTTTAAATATCAGAAAAAGACAATATCATAAATTGGCAACACAATAATAGAGTTTAGCAGAAGCACAGCGGGACATCACCAAAAAATCCTGTAAAAAGTAACCAATACTCTATACTCATCATTTTGATGATAATATGGTGGTGCTTGCTTGGTCTTTTCCTTTTTATGAGAAATGAGAGGATAGAGAGAAGAGGAGACGCAACCCTATAGGACGAGAACGCTATTTTAACAGCAATGCATAGTGAATCATGGAGAATGAGAAGAAAATATAATATGTATTATTTGAATTTGAATCTATTCTTCTTATTCATTATCGTCATCATCATCATCCGCAGAAAAAACAACAATAGCTTTGTACATACCTGATTATTAATAAATACTTTGCTAGTACCAGCGCCACCACTACTACTACTTGGCTTTGAGTTTGAGTTGATGGAGGAATAAAAAATGTGGTTTTATGGTGGACAAGGTACATGACTAAAGATGAAGCTAAAAGCGCAGAAAACATTTTTTGGGCAAGTTTTATGAATTTTTCAAACAAAGAAGTATTGATGAGATGATGAGCCATCATCATCAATATCAGAACGAGAAGAGTGTATGGTAGAAATTTTTTTTCTGGGTTGGGAAACCCATTAGGAAATTTTTTCTCTGCTTGTTTATGCATCTTGTTCTTCTTCTGTTCTCTCTCTCTATCCGTGTTCATATGATGTCTGATTATTATTACAAAAAAATTTTTGGGCAAGTTTTATGAATTTTTCAAACAAAGAAGTATTGATGAGATGATGAGCCATCATCATCAATATCAGAACGAGAAGAGTGTATGGTAGAAATATATTTTTTTTTCTGGGTTGGGAAACCCATTAGGAAATTTTTTCTCTGCTTGTTTATGCATCTTGTTCTTCTGTTCTCTCTCTCTATCCGTGTTCATATGATGTCTGATTATTATTACAAAAAATATTAAAAATTAAGAAGAAGAAGAGGGGTGAACCCCTGAACTGAGAGAACAAGATGAACCTCAATAAGCCAGTATTCTCATAAATATGCCTGGTGTATTCTTATTGGCACGGCATGGTGCAAAAAAGTGCCAAAGTTGTTGTATATCTCTTGTTCGGCACTAATACACGGACTTTTGCTGCCTTTCCTCCGTCTCTCTCTCTCCTCTCGTTTTAAACTGAGAGAGAACAAAAAAATCTCTGAAAAGTTTACATTATCACGTTACGTAACCACCCTGTCATATTTTTTTCTTGTATCGACAAACGAAAGCAAGCTCACTTGAGATTCTTCAAAGCTTGATATTATAATACTAATTAGACTTTAAAAAATCAAAGTAAAGTTGAATACCCACGCGTGTATACAAGGTATCGTCGTGATATATTTTTTTCCTTTTAAAACTTTTTTCGGCGGCACTTTACTTTCTTTTGAATTGCTTTAGTTTACACAGCAGAGCAAACATGGCAGGGGCACGACATGAAGAAATAAACAGCATATCAGACAGCATGAGACGCACATACATAGGTGGATCCGCACACTTGTAAAATGGCCAATTTCAAAGTGTGCGGACGAAAAGAAATGATGAGGATGGTCATTAATAATTTACAATTTTTTATTGTTTGTATTTATCCGTAAATAAAAAGTGAGTACAGCTATTTTACAAGGCGAAAAAACGCTGTTATTATTGATGATTATGACGGTGATACCCACTGCTGCTGCTGCCGCCGCCGTAGCACATGTCTACCAGTTTGGCATGCGATAGGATAATAGCAGAAAAAAATATAAAATTGTTCGTTTCAATGTAAGCATGCAAAAATCGGTTGGATGTCTTGTGTTTCACTCGGATTTCAACAAGATTTAAAACTTTTTTCCCTTTGGTTTTAAAATCACTTTTAAATAAATTGTGTTTGCTGCTGCCATATGAAAATGAGCACACAAGAAATTTTACAGTGTTATCATCATGATCATTTTACACATTATCGTCATCATGATCAGATAATTTTTTTTACCAAGTTGTCGTCCCGTGAGGAAGCTCAAGGTTTATATAAAATAAAAATTTAATATCCACTAAAAGTTCAAAGAGTTCAGTTCATTTTGAAAAAACACGGGTCGTAATAATGCGCGAAATGAGTCTTGTCTCTCTCTATCATGTCGTTCGTCCTCTCATCCTCTGCTTTATTTTTTTCTCCACAGCAATCATTTCCCCAACTAAATACTTGTTCAACAATGATAATAATCGATGAAAATGATGATGAGCCACAAGAAGACCAAGAAATTTTCTTTTCTTGCTTCTCACAATTTTAGTAGGCTCTGCTTATTCTTCTTCTGGTCTGGTAATAAAATAAAGGATGACTTGTTAGAGTGTCAAACTGATTAGCATATTTCATTCAAAGTGTGACGGCAGGCGTTGTTTGCAAGCATGCACACGCGAAACTGCGACTGACTCACTGAGATTATTACGACGACGACGATGACAATGATCCGGTGTCCGACGAACGACCGAAGAAGAAAATAAGATGATGAGAATGATAACACGCATCTTCATCATGGTATGGCATATTATCATGATGATGATGAGCAGAGGTAGGTATAGCAGGTAAGTTTAATAGTTTGGCAAAAAAATAAAATAATAATAATAAGAAGAAAGGGTCAACAACAGGACCATTAAATTTATACAACAGATTATACAGACAAATGTATAAATTTAATATAATATTATTCTGCAATTTGAACAAGGAGAAAAATATATAATAAATATGATGATGTTGATCATCCTCATCATTTGAAATGGAAACCGCAACGAAAGAGAGAGAGAGAGAGAGAAGGAGGAGATAATTTTGCCTGTAAGAAAATTCCTGGGAAGATGATTGGTTTCAAATGATGAGTCTCCTCATCATCTTGATCCTCATATCGTCGCTTCTAAGGTTTCATCGGCTTGTGAACTTGCAATCATAATAGCTAATCATAAGATGAGGATGAGAAAACGACGAGTGAAGAAGAAGATGATGAATGATAATCAGGATCATTTAATAAATACCAGCATGGTGCTAATTTTGACAATGAAATTAACCACGAGAAGGATAATAGGCGGGTATAGGTATCATCATTATCGTGTTACATCGGCATTTCAAAGAGGTGTAAAGTTAATAAGGAAAATAAAGAAGAAATATATTTTATTCGTATATTTTATTATTTGTCTATCTACTTTATTTTTATTATTTTTTCAAGCGTTTAAAAATGAATGCAATGAAAGATATAAGCACACAAGCTAATTTTCAGAATAGATTTTTATTATTACCAAAATTAAATTACAATCAAAAAATTTTTTTTCTCCTTGAAGAAAACAGGCATGTTTCATTACTAGCGTGTTAGCATGTCGTCCGATTTGGTATGTAAAAGTGTACCGCACATACCAACCCATTCAACTCCTCCAGCTTCTTATTTCTTTATTGCTGCTATTATACCGGACTTGCTCTTTCTGGGGCTATGCTACTACCACAGCAATAATATGTACAGTGATGAAATTTAGGTGACGGGCATTGTGCCCTCAATCTAAATGATTATTATTCATTAATTGTACCCAGCACTGAACAGCAAATAGTAGTAATCCACGGAATTTTTTTTGGTTGAAGCCATCCTCCAAAAAAATTACGACGCACGACTTATTTTTTTAAACAAGATTATTCGCGTAGCGTGGCACGATACAAGTCAAGCCAAGCCACAAGAGTGTTTCAAGTTTTTTGACGGAGGTGTTGAAATAAAAAGCACGAAAAAGGGGAGACGTGAAGAGAAAAAAAGAGAAACAAAACCGCTCACACACTCCTTCTCTTGATTCCTACCTTCTGCTTGATGATATTATGATGCTGATTATGATGACGCCTTTAGCATTATAATAATAACTAATAATAATATTAAGTATAACTGTATGTATGTATGTATAAATATATGCATATTATCATCTTAACAAGGTTTCATAAATATTATGCGCACTACCTATATTGTAATTTTCTTGTGTGATTTTTTTCTTGTTCTCCAGCTGATATACTTGATGATATTATGATGCTGATTATGATGACGCCTTTGGCATTATAATAATAACTAATAATAATAAGTATAACTGTATGCATGTATAAATATACATATGCATATTATCATCTTAACAAGGTTTCATAAATATTATGCGCACTACCTATATTGTAATTTTCTTGTGTGATTTTTTTCTTGTTCTCCAGCTGATATGATTATTATTATTATTATTACAGGGGATTTTAATTGGATGAATGGATGGACATCACATTACAATATATTGATGCTCATGCCGTGGGATACGTAAACTTTTCTATTTTATGAGGTAAAAATGGTAAGAAAAAAATTAATGACTAAATAAGCGTGAGTGAGAGAGTGAGATACAGAGGGAGATGCGAGTGAACGAACCCTCTGGATTTATTTCTTATCTGGGCACCGCTTTTTCATAAATATTTTTTTCTTTAGAGAATTTCCCTATTTTCTCACCAAAAACGATGGTAATGCATAGCGTTTTAAAGCAGGTGTTGTAATGCATGTTGTTGCTGTTATTATCATCATCATTATTATTACGCATGCATATTATATAAATTATTATTAGAAGAACAAACCTTGTTGGAATATTGAAATACCGAGAGAAAAATATCGGCCAGGGTAGTAAAGAAAAGAGTTGGATTATTAGAGAGAAGCAAGGAAAAAAGGAAGAAGAGGATGATGATGAGCGAGAGAGAGAGAGGGAAAAAAGCTGATGATTATGAAACGACGACGACGGACGGGGCTGATGATAATGATGATGAGGAAGGAGTGTGAACCTAGTTTATCCGCGTGTTTGTACAAAAAAATACGTCCGTCCCTGTCGGAATGAGCTGTTGAACACGACGTCTTGTTATAGAAAAGTCCCTTGTGGTTATGGTCTCGTTTTGTGTGTAAAGAAGTTATAAAATGTTACGTTTAAAAAATTTCTTGCCTAGTGCGTATGTTAAATACAACGCGTGTATTTTTATTCTGCCAGCATTTCTGTTGTGCTGGCATTGCCTGCCTACAACTGCTGCTGCTGATGAGTGATGATGATACTGGTGAGATGTGTAAAAAAAGTACAAAGCAGAGGCGTGTTTCTCTTATCTGCTTATTATCTCGTCAGCAACATACAGAAAGAAAGGGATATGGAGTCGAAGTAGATGCGGGGAAGAAGTGGCAAAGAGAAGAATTGATGAATAATAAATTAATTTCTATGAAATCAAATGAAGTGGAGAAGAAATCATTACAAATTATTTTGTGATATATATGGATTGCGTAATTTTGCGAATTTTGTACGCTGATTTGTGCGCGACTTTGATTCTGCCATTCAGAAAGATGTTCATTCTTCGGCAACTTGATCTTTACAATCTACGCCCTACGATGCACGCAACCTTTCGGTGAATTAGATGAGGTTGCCTTTGAACAAATATTAAACGGCGCTTAAATTTAGACAAGTCTGCATTTAGTTTCATCAATTCCACCTCCACCATCTATAATTCGGACATAACATCTCAATAACGGCATGTATGAATATTTAGGAATGCATAAACCTAATCAATACAGAGATAAAACAACTTTCTTCTCTCTCGTCCGCTGCAATATCGGCTTTTCCACTCTCTTGGTTTTTTGTTGCTTGATTCCTTTTCACACGTTGAACTTGCACCTTGACTCACTTGAGCTTCACTCGCTTGTGGTTTTTTTGGCTTGCCTGTTATCTAACCCAGACTTATTCAGTGCTGCATACTAATAGTTGAAGTAAAAAAACATGCAAAGCATCCCCAGAAGTGCAAGGTGTACAGCTTTATTAATCACGATGATGATGAAATGTATGGTGTTGGCAGCTTATTCACGCTCTATATATAATATTATATCATCCTGGTATCAACCAATGCCATGATATTGTAAATGCAGACGAAAATCAGCTAATATTTTTAATATTACTGCACTTGCATTCTAGAGAAAAAATCACTCCATTTCCAATACAATTTTTTTACACCATCACGAGTGAAACAAATAACAAAAATGTATCGACATGAGTGCTGACGTGTTTTTGGAATAATAATAATAAGGCGCATATACTTTTGCATAATAAAATATAAAAAGCTCACAGAAACCTCTATATAACATTTTGTTTTACATTGCATACCTTGTTATACATAGTATATTATGCCCCTAAAAATATTATATTCCACAGCATATTACTTTTTCGACACTGATGATTGCAATCGTCCTCCCCCGTTTTTTCCTTTGCTCATTCAAGTTATATATTTTTTCCGTTCATTCACTCCACATCTACAGCCATCTTTCTCTCTCAATCACTTGAGCATATTTTTTATCAAGTCATTGGCACTCGATTTTTTAAATATATTTCACTTTATTCTACTATTTTTGGGTTGGTTCGATGTATTGACGCGTCATCATAATGCATAGGTACATATTACAGTAAAAAGAGGAGAGACAAAACAAGAAAGAAACGAAGGAAATGAGTATAAAAAATTACAAGTGCTATTGATCATCATCGTGATCATGATGACGACTGGCAACAACGACGAACCGAGCGAGGGTGCAATATTCTTCAAATTTTTTAAATACAATTTTTTATACAATATTTTTTTCTATTTTGTTTCTCTACTCTCCACATAATATACACCTTTCTCACTCATTACAGCATTCACAAAAGTATTTAGTAAGTTATGTGCATGACAGTCAATGTCCATTATTTATTTGGGGAAAAAGTGGAAATGACACTATTAATGATGCTGACATACACGGCATTTTTTTATTCTGCGACATAGGCACAGTATACATAACATAAAGCATGATTTTAATTTTTTCTGTATAAAAAGTGTAAAGTTTTAAGGAAAAAACCTCAAGTGAAAGAAAGAACAGTACAGCATAACATGCAAGCATGCATATGTTTCATGCAACACACCACCACCACACACCAAGGCTATTACACAGCGAATTTTTTTCCCAAAAAAATTGTCACTCCAGCACACTCATCCTATATATCATTGTTAATTAAATACACATACATGAAGACCATATGGTCGATTTTTCCTCATTCCTGGAACTTAACCAAACTCATCACACTTTCTAATAATAGCAAAAGTAGTTGCTACATAGCGTCGTCGTATGCACATCGTATCGTATCATGATGATAATGTTGATGACTGGCACCACCACCACTGCCATTGCCATACAACCGTGAATGCAGCAACGTTTTTTAAGGGAAATGAAAGAACAATATACACAAAAAATAATAATATTTTTAATATAATATACACACGTTACTTAAGCTTGCATGTACCTTTTTACACGATATCATTCCTGATGATGATGATGATAATGATGATGACGAGGTGATGGTGTGCTTTTACTGCTGCTGTTCGCCAGCTCATTCACGGTACATTCATTACCAAACCAACCCAAAAGCACACTCACTCACTCGGCAAGTTCGGGTTTTAGCTTGTTTTTCACTCTTTTGTGGGAAAACGATCGGTGTATTTTTGGGGGAATTTTTAATTCCTGCTTCTAATAAATGTGGCATAACTTTGTAATAATATCTCCCGTTACCGTGTATATCGTCACACATCGTCGTCGTCTTCATCATCATCATTGCCGTTATCGTGCTGATGCGGAGAAAAGAAGCCAATGTTGCACAACCTAAATCATTACTTTACAAAAGTAGAGAAAAATTTGGATGATTATGATTATCAAGTGGGAGCTTTAGCAAGCGCAACAGCAAAATATTTCATCTAAAAAACGTTTGACTTTAAGACAGCTATGCTTTATACTAATCCAAACCTGATCCAATTCACGATATAATATTAGATTTTCATTTTTATGTGAAACAAGCAATACTCGAAAACGAACGTTGTAAAAAAGGCTGAGTAAAGCTTAGTTATTATGTATTATGGCTTACTTTATACATGTTTTTATTTTCGTTATACTTTCTTGTTTTAAGTGAGCATAATGTGATTTTGCGTGCTTGCTCATTAAAGCCATGAAAGTAATCCTACTTGCTTTTTTTGGAAGTAGTGGTGAGCAAACACATAAAAAACCTACGCAAAAGTAATAAGCACTTTTTGAGCCAAATAACGTCATCAAACTTTATATACCCCAAAAAATATATAAATATACACATATATATTTTCAAAGCAACGAGTGAGTTGTGTCTAGAACGACTGATTGGATTTGGAAATTAAGACGTTATTTTTATTTAACAAAGTTGGTACCGAGTTTCACTATAATAACCCTTGGAAAAAGTTCAAATTAAATAATAACGCTTATTTAACGACCCAACTCTCATCAAATTCATAATTGAAACTGAAAGTAGTTAAGAGCCCCAGAGAAATTATCCCTACTTTTCTAGTCTTGGAAAATAATCAGGAAAAAATAGGGTCGGAGCGAAAAAAACAAGAAAATATGAGAAGGAAGTGAACGACAGAAAGAGAGACAGTGGTAGACAGCAACGCTCATTTACTGGCGGAGACAGAAAGAAAAAAATAATAATGTCATTTCCCTTCCTGTATATATGTATATATTTCTTTTTCTGCTGTACGATGCAACTTGGTTGCTTGCTTGTTGTAGTAGCAGCAGCTCAAATTAACTTCATTATGAATCTCATTCATATTCCTTTATTGTTTTTCTTAACTTTTTCTCCTCTCCTGACTACTGGTTGGCTTGTTACTGCTGTACGATGCAACTTGGTTGCTTGCTTGTTGTAGTAGCAGCAGCTCAAATTAACTTCATTATGAATCTCATTCATATTCCTTTATTGTTTTCTTAACTTTTTCTCCTCTCCTGACTACTGGTTGGCTTGTTCTTTTTTTCCTCATTAAGCCAATCCTACGAAATGAGTGAGCACGAAAGGTGCAGCGCTTAATAATGACACCGTCACTGCTGCTGCTGCCACTGGAATACGTAAGTGATTTAACAAGGTTTTGTTTTCGAAAGCAAAAAATATATAGACAGGTGCCTATAAAGCTGGAGTAAAATGAAAGCGATTATCATTATCATTTACAGAAAGAAAGAGAATGAGTTGTTGGGTTTGTTGTTCAATTCGTCTGCAGGAGAGAAAATGGAATTGTTACTTTGATGAGATATAATTGCGCGGCATAATATTAAAACATGGACAAGCTCAGGCACATCAATCTGAAATTGCAATAATAATTATGCTTGATTGGGGTTTTGTAATGATAATAATTGCTGTTTTGTCTTTCATTTTCTAGTTGCCCGATTGTGTTTGGTCAGGAATTAAAAATGGTTGCTTCGATCAATGTGGGGAGGTACAATGAGAATATTATGTTGATTCGACAAGTACCACAATTAATGTTCTTGAATAGTCAACAGTCAAACCACATACAAAATAGAAGCATTACGCCGATAGATTAAAAATTTTGAAAAATTATAAGTTATCGGTGTAATGCTTCTATTTGATTGCGCACCAGGTATCATTAATAGACAAAGTGTACTGGAATAATTTTGGTCATGATTCATGTCGGTATATTGCTTGCTTCCATTTATTTTCAAAAAAGTTTTTTCACCATTGTTTATTTTTAGTCTGATGTTCTTTACGTAGTACGCATATTATTATCAAGCGCATTTCACATCAGTTTGTTGATTTCAAATGTTTTATGTAAATATCTCTCTGATTTGCTACGCAGAAAATCAATAGAGACTGCTATGAGCTTTGACTAACTCACGTGGGCATGTTCTTATTGCACCTTATTACATTTCCAGTATCGCAAATGAATATAGACAGATTGATGATGTTGAACGAAATAAATTCTAATCGTAAAGAGCTTGTTTTCCAAATTCACGCGAGAAGGCTTTTTCATCTACTATTCAGATGCGACATCAAAATAACAAATAACATAATATTCGACTTTGCAGTCACACAATTAACATTCGTCATCGTTCATCATCAGCATTCTTGGAAATACAGTTTGAATTGAATATAAGACACCGATCTCGTTACCCGATTTTTATCATTTACATTCTGAATTGTTCGAGATACAGCGAAATGCTTGTCCTTGGAAGTCTAATTAATGGGATTAGTCCAGAAAAGATGACACTGTAACCATTTCCGCAACGGTATTAAATTATTATTTTTAGCCAACCAAGAAAAATGATACTACATAAAAACACAGAAAATAATAATAATAATACCTACAAAGTTTATACTTCCATGCACTTTTCTCTACACCCTTGTTATCCTACTTGTTCTTCTTCCTTCTCCCGGACAATGGTGACGAGTCTTTTTAACCAAAAAAGAAAGAAACAGTTAGTCTGTACAACTAATCCTATTAGCAGTGATGACTCGTCGTAACTCCTAAAAATCCGATGCAACATGAACAACAGCAGCAGCAGAGCAGAGGAGAGGAACGTGCTCTAATCGAATTTCATTATCTTAGCACAGAAGCAAACACAGAAACAAGGACAACAACCACCACCACACACCATCAAATCACCAGACACTTTTATGAGTGGGAACACATCCACCGACAATAACAACAGCAACAACAAGACAGCGTAGCAAAGATCCATGTGTACTTACTCATCATTGCTTTGGGTGCTACGACCCGTACACAAAAAGCTTTACTACTATTTTTTGCCTTACTTTCCTTTCCTCCTTACGCATGAATGTTCTTACCGTTTATTCTGTAACCTTTATTGAGAAAGACATGGAGAAAAAAAGAATGTATGACAAGGCCGAGAAGAGAACACAAAAGAAAGAAAAAAAGACAGCAGCATACCATCACTCCTATCATATCATCCGCCGGAATTTCTTCCCGTGAAAAATCAGCTTTTCGGTTTCATCTCCATCTTGCATCCCTCCTCCTTGTCGTCAGCCGGTTATCTTGAATTTTTTCTATTTCTTTTCCTGAATATTTTTTAAGTGAATAAACATACCTACGCATGCAATTCGTACAAAAATAGTTACACCTTAACGTATTTATTTATTCTCGTGAACAGTTTCAGAGTAAGCGACGGTCACTGTGGTGGAGTCTCTTTTTCCTAATTTTTGCGGCATCTCCTTCTTTCCTTCCAACAGCAACAACAACAACAACAACTTTACTTCCAAAAGGAAAATGACCATCACCTACCACCACCACCGCGACCACCACACACATGTAA
>JAANSP010003393.1:0-11381 GCA_036850745.1 Homidia socia
AAGAAGTATGTAATTGGGAACGGCCGTGACACGGATATACTTTCACTGTGCGTTCTCGCAACAGTTCTTCTATGCTACTGCTGTGCTGCTGACCGTTCCATTATAATAACCACTTGATTGCACTTTGTAGAATTTCAAAGGAGAAAATAATAGAGAAATATACACAGTAATAATGGGATGGAAAAGGAATACTGTTTTCCGAAATTTGAGCAAAGAAATAGTTACTTACTTTTACTTACGGAGGGAGTAGGGTTGGAAACATAAGTTGACCAAAGCCAATTTCGTTAATGAGTAATGCAAAATATCTTCCATTTTACAACTTTGTTGTGGAACTTGATACTGGTTGGCAAATATTCATTTTTTAATTCAAATTGTAAAAATGCAGAATGTAAAGTTGAGTTATCTACAAATTTTTGCAAGGAGCATGGAAATGCGAAAAATCTTGTGTTTTAATTAAAATCCTTTTCAGGTGCCTTGATTACGAAAGGGCAAAGTGGGAGGGAAATGTATTTCTAAAAGTTTTGCTCTTAAATTCTATACCATAACTACTACAATATTCCCGATTTTCCAACTGGGTTGTAAGTTGACCCACTATGCCATAATATGATGTTATTGACGTGGCATGAAAGTTTTGCTCTTAAATTCTATACTATAACTACTACAATATTCCTGATTTTCCAACTGGGTTGTAGGTTGACCCACTATGCCATTATATGATGTTATTGACGTGGCATGGCATGCATGTTACGCACCTACATTGCATGCTCAATCAAGATCCAGGACCAGGATTATAGACGGATCTACGCATGTATTGCTATGTGGAGTGGAGGCTTGTAGATTCCTACGTTTCCTGCATGCTATTGCTGGACAAAAACAAATAGAAATGAAGTAAAGAATGAAACAAATGATTTTAACAAAGTTTACGTGCCTATTACTATGTAATGGTATTAATGTTTTATTTTACGCACAAAAGTTTTATTGCTTTATTTTAACACTTTTTATGCGTTGCGAATCAAATAAACATGAAAACTAATTTAAAACCAAGATATTTATTGTACATCATAAAGACGTAGCACGGAAATCTGTTTATGCGCTTAATTAAATTGATTGAATTTAACGCTTTAAAAGTTTACTATAAAAATTTTAATGTTGTCTGGAAAAGTAAGATGGAGCTCTTGGAATCTTTAAGGAATGTCCTACATGGACAAAATTTTTTTTTTTGCTTATAGCCCTTAGTAATAAGTGTTTCTGCATACCAAATTTAAAGTCATTTGAATAAAGGGTTTATGTCCAGCTGGTGGAAGAACGGACATGCCAAATTCGCAAATAATGCGTCACACGCGACAGGTAACCTAAGTTGTGTAAACTAGATGCTGTTATATGCGTTTCTGCTTAATTGATTCGAATAATCTGATGCTATAAAAAAGGGTATACGTTCCCGTTTTGTATTCTTTTATTGATTTCTACAGTCATTGTATCAAGTTTTAATGCAGTTAATGCCCAACATTTAACTTGTGTTTATCATCTTTTGAGTTCATATTTT
This sequence comes from Homidia socia, assembly GCA_036850745.1. Classification (NCBI taxonomy): domain Eukaryota; kingdom Metazoa; phylum Arthropoda; class Collembola; order Entomobryomorpha; family Entomobryidae; genus Homidia; species Homidia socia. The sequence goes on from JAANSP010003393.1 coordinate 1,544, forward strand.
TTAACTTCGTTTACTTATTTTTTATACCGATTTTACGTAAATATTAACATGTCAAATGCAGTTAATGCCCAACATTTAACTTGTGTTTATCATCTTTTGAGTTCATATTTTTTAACTTCGTTTACTTATTTTTTTAAACCGATTTTACGTAAATATTAACATGTCAACAAACAAGTGTCTTTGTAAGCCGAGAGTTGAGCTTCTCATTCAAAGATAAGGTTGTTACAACAATTGATATTTGAATATATTTTTAACAGTGAGATATTTTTAGGTCGTATAAATTCATTTTGGCCAACGTTTCTTGAGTCAACCAGTCGTCCAGACAAAAGTTTCCAATCTGTCCTCAGGTGTTAGCATATTATTCAGTACCTCGATGGACTCGAGCGCTTTATTCAGAATACAGTGACATGCGGAAAGGCCGTTAGTAAGTTCATTAATTCTATTCAGTCGTTCTGCATACTTTGCAAAGCACTTTTGTCGACTCTGCAGCACTGCCATCATTGAATCGATTTGGTCATCAAGTTCCTTTACTTGTCCGGTCAAGCGTTTTTGTTCCACTGCGACACTTTCAGCACGATCATGGAGAACCTCAGCGTAAAGACGAATCATGCGAAAGACAGGCGTTACTTCAACCTTCTCTGTAATTTCCGGATCCTTAGTCCACGGAATTTTCAAACTCCCACGGATTATAGGCGTAAATGGTGGGATTTCCTGCAAGCATCAAGTTCAATAAAAAAATCAATGTTTTCTTCCTAAATACGAGCGCTGAATAACAAAGCAATTCACATGCAGATTTTATGATGCTCATTTTTAATGTTTTCCTTTACCATTAGTCTAAGGTACAAAGGGTCTTTCTCAACTGAGGGCGTTTCCGTCGCTGCTTTCACGACAACAATGCTTCCAGCACTTTTAGACTTGGAGTCACGTTTTTCTCGATTAATCTGTTTTTCTCTTGTTTTTGGCTTTACATCTAAACTCCATTTTGATTTTCTCTCATTCGGAACGTCTTGTATGTAAATAAAACAATCACATTTCGTATTAATATTAAAAATTACTCCATTTTTTATCATCAAAGTTGCCTTATTTAAAATTTATAAAAGTTAAAAATGTCTTGAAACATTGCAAAATTATATTGTATTACCTTCACTTATCGGTCTCGTGGTTGCATATGAAATGTATGGAATGTCAGAATCTGAGCACACACTAGGCCGTGGAGAAGATGATCCACCAAAAAACTATCTCATTCGGAACGTCTTGTATGTAAATAAAACAATCATATTTCTTATTAAACATTAAACATTACTCCATTTTTTATCGTCAAAGTTGCCTAATTTAAAATTTATAAAAGTTAAAAATGTATTGAAACATTGCAAAATTATATTGTATTACCTTCACTTATCGGTCTCGTGGTTGCATATGAAATGTATGGAATGTCAGAATCTGAGCACACGCTAGGCCGTGGAGAAGATGATCCACCAAAAAACTTTCTTCCGGATGGATCACTGTCGTTTCCAGCCGATTGAGATCGTTTAGGATTCTTGGCTCTCTTCCGCTGTCCATGCTGGGAGCTTTGGTCTGAACCCATTACTTGTTTTACTGTGATTTTCTTGTTGTTCCTTAAAGAATATGGTGTATTTGTCTAGAAACAAAACAAAATAAAGCATTTAGGCAAACTGTTTATCAATTTACTCATTTTATGAGAATTCATCTAATTGCTTCAGTCATTTAGTTTTGTGATTCATTTGAAAAATAAGTGATAATAAAAACTATAAATGTAATACATATCCATAAAAACGTTTTAAACAGTGTAAAAAGTCTCCGCTGCTTGCAATTTATGACGATTTATTTACATCCTGTACAGATATTTCATCATTACTCCGCAGCATTTATTGAGAGGAAATCGGAATTCATTTAATGATCTATTGAAGCGTAATATTACCTTGACTCGACGGACCGACAAGACATAATTGTTTTAGTTCGTACCATTGGTTCAATAATAGCATAAAAATGGATTTTACGTGTACAATAAGCACTATAAGAATTGACAGATAAATCATGATGACATCAATCATGTCTCATGACGTGTTGATGATGTGCTTAAAAATGGCATGTCTAACTACTTATTATTAACGATGTCATTAAAGTTAGTACTAACAAATAAAAAATTAACTGATCGACTAAAACACTCAACGCCAGCATAACCTAGTCTCACATTCTATATTGCTTCCAGTAGTAATACCTATCACGTCAGACATTCCACCATTTAATAACCACAATATTTTTCAAATTTTGGGTTCAAGACAATAAAGACGACCCACTTAACATGTATTCTTGTATTGTGAAGACGGCTGTTCTGGTCATTTTGACAGCGTCTTCCGTGTGGTCCATTCATCGTAAGTTTTTAATTTCACTTATTTTTTTTAAAAAAAGTTCTTTAGTTTCTGTAATTTTTATTTTTATTTGTATTGTTTTTGTAGCCGATTGTGATCTTCCTATGGTCCTAGGAAATTGTAAGGCTTTGATCCCAATGTACTTCTATAACAAAAAGGCTAATGACTGTGAGGAATTTACGCATGGCGGGTGCGGTGGTAACGACAACCAATTTGATTCCTATGAGGAATGCGCAGAACAATGCATACAATAAGTAGCTGGTGGAGTCTTGCAGCTATCTGGATAATGTTTTATTCTGTGTAAATACTTAATAATTAAAATCTCTTTGTGAAAGTAATGAGAATTATCTGAAAAAATGTCTTTGGTTTTATGAAGACTTTTTGTCGTTTAATTTTTAATTATTTCGTTATCGATTATTTGGTCTAAAAACTCATTCAATGCATTCAAACTAGTCATTCGGCAGTTAATAAAATTTAAAAGTCAGTATGAAAGAATTATTGTACTGGTAAGACTTACAAAGCATAATGAAGCAAAAAAATTTAACTCATCTTTAATTAATTATTATAAATGAGATTAAGGGATTTTGCAGGTGGCTATGGCATATCAAAATTTTGTGACATCTGCTCTTTAGTTTAATAATCCATTGTATTCATCAACACAAGCTACAGTGACATTCGCTTGCAAATAATAAAATAACATTAAAAATTGCACAAAAAGCTGCGTAAGAAGAACCTCAAGTTTCAAGTTCATACTAGCAGCCAGAAGAGGCACTGTTTCACATACTACGACAATGCACAACAACAGCTTTTAAATAGAATACCGGATATGGAAATGACAGTGAGAATGGCACGAATGGCATATCAAAATTTTGTGACATCTGCTCTTTAGTGTAATAATCCATTGTATTCATCATCACAAGCTACAGTGACATTCGCTTGCAAATAATAAAATAACATTAAAAATTGCACAAAAAGCTGCGTAAGAAGAACCTCAAGTTTCAAGTTCATACTAGCAGCCAGCAGAGGCACTGTTTCACATACTACGACAATGCACAACAACAGCTTTTAAATAGAATACCGGATATGGAAATGACAGTGAGAATGGCACGAAAAGAGATTTGCAAGTCATCAAGAGCACAATGTATATTCATGTTTTTGTATGTTTTAACTAGTAGAAGATGCTTTTTAATGAAAGCGAAGATCTAACAACAATTAACAATGGAGATAGTGAGATGCACGCGGTTGTGAATTTCTCAAAAGGAGCAAACTAAAAAGTGCTTCAAAAAATTCAGAAGCTATTAAAATGTTAGATTTGCATGAGTGTAAAAATAGATATGTCTGTATATTAGGGTTTCAAGCAAAACTAATTCTGTTGTATTTTGACCATTGTTTCTCGGACTCTGCTTACATGCCTTACAATCGTTTTACGGTTCAACAATAAAATATAATGCCAAAAGTGCCAACATACGTGTAGCAATTTGTTCTACAAACTGTATACAGTCACAATGACCTGTATTTAACAATCATGCTTGCACATTTTTTGTTTAAATGTACTTTTAGTAAAGATGATGGGTAGTTTAAATCAAATTGCTTATCATTATTATTATTATTAGGATTCCCAACTTTNTTTGTTAAAATGTACTTTTAGTAAAGATGATGGGTAGTTTAAATCAAATTGCTTATCATTATTATTATTATTAGGATTCCCAACTTTTAATACACTGAACTTTTTAAGAATAAAAATAAAGCAAACAATTGCTGTCATACAAGTGAAAAATCTGATAGTTTATCATGATGGATGACAAATACAGAAAACAAAATGTCCTGCACTGCCAGTCAAATACAAAGTTTTTAATTCAAACATAATAATAATAATGAGTTTTCAAAAAAGGTGAAGGTTAGTGAGCTTGTTTGACACTTGACTTGATTTCCCTACCACAACACCACACCAGTAATTCACACGAGTTATCAGAGCGGAGAAAAGTTTTTAGCTTGTTGAAAGGACAATGTACTGACTGAGTGTACCAAATAAGTGCATTCACTACTTGCTTTGTTCATTTATGTACCTTTATATATTATTATTATTTTTAAATCTACTAGCCTTTTGTAAGTGCTAAAAGCTGTTAACAAGATTGTATTATAAGTACCTACACTTAACAATAATCAATGCAATTTGTAGTTATGGTGTTTTATCAGGTAGATAGAATGACAAAAAATGCTGTTAAGAGTTTTTGCGTTTAAGTTTTTTCAATGTCAGTTCATTTCTAAATGTTCCTTCCTAAACCCAAGTTCAAAATGCAGCGCCTCCGTGAGTCGAGCTTATTTCTGCCTCATAACATGGTTTCTCAGTGCCTCTTTTTAACTTTGACGCTTGTGCTGTTGGGTGAACATTTTGCATGGCCAGTAGTGAACGGAGTGATGATAAAAATTCAGGATAGTTCCAAAAATTCTTCCAAAATTACGTTCAGTTCTCCCTCCACCATTAGTCCCACTACCTTGAGGGCTAGTAGCGATATTCGGAATAGAATTAAAGCATCATCTTCATCCTGTCGTTCAAAAGCTTGTCGATTGGATAACAACACCAGGAAAATGAGTACAAAGAAGAAAAAGAGCGTCTCAAAGGAGGCCCAGTTGTTGGAGTTGGATCACAACTTTAATCTGGATGATAGCGAGTTTGTGTATGATGATGTGAATAATGATAATCAATTTATTGATTACATTCAAACAAATGCCAGTGTTAACGACGAGTTACAAGAAGCAGGTCATCAGCTTGACGTAAATGCACATAAGAGCAGTAGCAGCAGTATTGAAGGTGGAAAAGATGAACTAAAAGTGCGTCCGCGACTGATTGCGGTTCAGGTTCCTGCAAATCCACCTCGCGCGGATTTAAAAAATGCTAGTAATCCAATCAGTTCAATGTATGGAAAATATCCGACAATACGACTGGCGGATTTTGCGCGAAAAATAATTTTCCCAGAGTGGATTTGGACAAGATTCAATCAGGCGCCGATTGTCAAGAAATCTGAAGTAGGTGCGGCGGACTCGTTAACAAATAAGAATGACGAGCCCTCGGCCAGACCAGCACATTTACTTAACTATAATGACACATTCGTTCCATCAACAACAACAAAGAAACCCAAAGGAATCTTGGAACGTCCCACTATTACGTTTGATAACAACATGAGAGTTAACAAATAAGAATGACGAGCCCTCGGCCAGACCAGCGCATTTACTTAACTATAATGACACATTCGTTCCATCAACAACAACAAAGAAACCCAAAGGAATCTTGGAACGTCCCACTATTACGTTTGATAACAACATGAGCAGATGTATGTGTGAAAATAAATGAAAAGATTGTAAAAAAGTGGTTATCATATTATAAAGTAGGAAAAGGCCATTTGACTTTATTTTATAAATGGCATATTTGTTGTATTTTTATTTCTAGTTCTACGTTTGTTCACGGTAGTACGCTTTCAAAATGTTCCGTGTGTTGGGCCAAGTGGTGAGAATGGAACCTGTTACCATGGAAAAGAATGTGCTGACCTTGGAGGTCTTGGTACTACATCGTGTGCGCAGGGATTAGGTGTTTGCTGCCTTTGTACGTGTTTCAATTATTATTTTTGAAAACATTTTTTTGAAAAGTGTTTTAACAAAAGTTTTTGAGCACATAATTTTTATTAGTTTTCAAGTCTTGTGGTGACACTGTCAATCGAAATGGAACTTACTTTGTAAGTACAGGAGCAAGTTTTACAAGAGGCGTTTCCACATGCAATGTCAATATACAAAAGACTAAGCCCATCCATTCGACAAATACGTCTTGACCTGCAAACTTTTATTGTAAGGCAGCACATTAATGTCCCACTAATCAAGTCAAGAGCATAATATATGTATGATGTGCGTTATAATAGCGTATGTGTTTTTGAGTATAGATGCTACCTCCAAACGCTGGAAGTTGTGAAGCTGACCGCTTTATGGTTTCAGGGCAAAATACAAATAATATTATTCCTATTCTCTGTGGGAATAATTCCGGGAGTCATTGTGCGTAATTTTATTTTAATAGCCATAAAACACTTGACACTATTTCAGTGATTTATTTTTGAAATGTGACTGATTATTAAATTGCTACAATTACAACATGCTAATTATTTTATGTTCGTAGTGTACATTGAAACAGGCACATCTCAGTCTCTCATTCAGCTATCGGTAATGACAACTGGAGAGGGCCTTAGGGCTTGGAGCATTCAAATAAACCAAATAGAAGAGTCTTACGCTCAGTTTAGTGCCCCATCTCATTGTCTACAATATCATGAAGGAACTATGGGAACTATAACAAGTTTCAACTATGAGTCATCCCTGTCCCCACAATACTTGGTGGGTTTTTATTTGACTACTTTTATTGGTGACAGATGAAACTATATTTATAGCATATTGAAACCATCTCATATATTTTCTGAATACTAATAGAACAACTTGAACTACAACATATGCTTACGAAAGGAAGCAGGCTTTTGTAGTGTCACGTACAGCAATTTAGTTCCAGACGGACATTACTACCCGTTTCAAATTGTCAATGCTGATGGTTGGATACAAAAATAATTAAAAATTTCTACTATTTACTGGCAAATGATTAAGTAAAACTAAAGCTGCACTTTTAATCATTAAAAACAGCACAAGGAAATCTGCTTCTACCAAGTGGTCAAGCTGGTGTTGGTTTGCGCAACTGTCCGGACGACTACATTATGCTTAATGGAATACGACTGTGTGGTGAACGATTAAATGATCTGTCAAAATCAACTGTACCAATGGATGATGCAGCTGTAACTGGTATGCTGTAAAATAAAAGCGGAAATCTGATGTTTATCATTGTTTTCCCACTAAATTAAATCTAAATTTAAACTTATCCATTTGAAGGAACTAACGAGATAGTATCTTTATTTGATATTTGGAACAGATATAACTAACGGGCCGTTTTTTGTAACTGTAAAAACAAACGAGATTGACGTTGGAGGTGGATTTTCAATTTATTACAGACAGAACCCATGTATGTCGACTGCTGGGTGAAAGGCGAGTGAAGATGAAAATTTTTGAAAGTAATCTCTCTCTCTCTACATTGTACATTGATCCACTTGCTGCAACATGATATATCTTTTCCAATTTTAAGGTTTTTCTTTTTGTGAAGATGTATTTTTATTGCTGCAGTCGTGTTAAATATTTTTATTTATTTATTTATTTTTCATAAACTATAACATTTATTTATACAAATATTTATGCAATGAATATTCTAACAATTACTACAGATACAAATCGGTATTTTGGGCGATTGTGTTTTATTTAAGCATCTAAAGGTATTTTTCCTTTTAACAAGTTCTAGTTTACAACTAATAATGTGTTTATATAAATGCACATATATTTCATTCTTACCTGAAAATTTTCTCGTTTGAGAACAACACTTTGAAAACTTTAAATATTCAGCATGTCTCTTCACAGCTCAACAAAGCATTTTCCACAGTTTACATTTCCGTCGATTCATTACAGAATAGAACATTTAAAGAACACAAAGTATTTTTTAATCGCTTGGAACACTTTCTTGATGAACGAGCACCTTAAAACAAATAAATGGCAAAAAGTAAGTTAGTGCAATGGAAGATGAATTCAACAATGTGTACAAAAACGTATACGGCAAAGTATTGTCTTTGATTAGTTTAATATGATGTTTAAAACTGCAGAAAAGTAAAAGTACATGGAGTTAACTAGAGCGAGAGAAAACAGCTTGCAGTATTCACTCTTGTTCCACTTTCTTCAATACAATAATATTGTGTTCTAGCGCTTTCCTGGTGACGGATACCAGGGGTTACGTGTGCTTTCACTGTTTTCACTGACTCGAGAGCTATAGTTACACACCCGGCAACCGTCAGCCGCTCCCTCCATACCAATACTATATACTCCACCACCACCACTACCACCCATTTATTTGCATGCCGCATTTCCAAAGACATCCCCAATTCCCCACCGTATTTTTGACGGCTACGAGCATCCAACAAGCCACATTTTGCATTCGTACTAAACAAATGAAAAAAAACTTGAGAACAGCCTTCAAAAAACGTGTGAAATACAATACTTTTTGGCCCTGGAAAATACAATTAATTTCGAAAGCAAGTTACAGTAATAATTCATTATGCATGCATTTCTAACACTAGCACTCATTCATTCTATTGGGTGAAAGTTTTTTGAAACTTTAAAGTTTGCTCAATAACAACTTAAATTTTAACCATGAATATGAAAATGGTTGTAACAATTCATGACCTGACATAAATAACCAGCCAAGTAATGGCGTAATTCAAACAAGTACCACAACATTTGAATAACGGGAATCTGTAAGCATTATCGGCCCCGAAATGGCGATACGACATGTCGAAAGCTATGTCGCGACATATCGTCGAAATTGGCAATTAAAAATTGTTAACTTGTAGAGAACAGTATTTAAGAACAAAGCAATTTTTGACTATTGGTATTTTTTATTTTCCCATATGGACATCATAGCATCAATTTTTGACACTTTTACAAAAGCGACAAAGTAGGCCAGCAACTATCTAGACTTTGTGTTAAGAAGACCCACATTTTTAGACGTCAAGCCTTTTCTACACAGAAAGTCTTTATCCTCTTAAGTGAATGACGAATGATTTGAAGAATCTCTAACTCATGAATATTCCAATGAATCACTCATGCTAATCAGCCAAAAAAAGAAGAAAATACCTGTGCAAGAAACGTTCGTCGGAGTGATAGCTTTTTACATTCTGTCTGACAAGTTCCAATGTTGTATACCTTTTCTACTAATAATAATAGCGCAATTGTATTACTCTCTCGCTGGGTCACTCTTCATTTTTGGTTGTGTGGTGTGAAAAAAACCATGATCAACTCCGAGTCAGTTCATTAGTTACCAGCACCTTGGCTGACAGCTCTCCTCATCGTTCGCGTCCGGTCATCTTGCTCGCCTTTTTTACGAAAAAAAATAAACAATAGAATTCAGTGCAAAATGATGTTTTCACATACAAGTATGAACAAGCGACGCAGAATAGATTTTATCTTCACAGCGTTTTCACAATTTAGGTTGATTCTAGTAATTTTTCCATTTTTACTGCCCAGTCCCATCAGAGGACAATTTTTTCAGAGTGAAAAACCAGTGTTTCATATAGGTTTTGAAGGAAATACCAGTGTTTATAGGTGGGCTAACGGCTATAGGGAACAGCTTGTACCAACATTTAACACAACCAGAGAAGCTCGCCGATCAGGTAGAGAGAAACGAAAGCAAATTGATGGAGCATTGGAATTGTCAGAGCATCTTCTTAGTAGTAATTTTAATTCTGTGGCCTTCTAGTTGTGTCGGGAGGTCTTTTTAGCATTGTGTCATTCGACAATGTTCCCTGTAACTCGGATTCTTTGGAAGT
>JAANSP010003394.1:0-11380 GCA_036850745.1 Homidia socia
TGGATCGCAAGCAAGTGCAATGGCAATGTCATCCGCTGGGGCCGGGGGTTTTGGGTATCCAGGTTATGGAATGGGCGGCGCCAGTTCTTTCGCCTCCGCCAATGCCCTGTAAGTGATAACCTTTGCTTTTGCGAGATTTTAAACTAATTGATTTTTTTAAGAAATTAATTTCATATGTGCTCTCTTTAATTTACAGTGGATACGGAGGGATGTACGGCAAGTAAACGGACAGTATAACTTTGGGATATTCTATTTTGGTGCTACTGGAATAAACATATTTGAACTTTTACCTTCTATTATGGTGCTCTGTATTTTTACCACTATACTTAAATAAAATTTACAAATAAATACGCAGTTACGTTCGGTAATTTACCAATGTATTTACTTGCTGCATTATTTTCAAAAAGTAACCACATTTACTATTTACTTTTTGCTAAATTCACATCCGAAAAGTAACATTTCTTCATATATAATGACTATACTTTAGGCGCATACTTTTGTAGCATCAACACTGTAAATCATTTCGCGTGTTTCCAAATCATTCCAACATTATTCCAATCCATTCTCGAGAAGTATTATAATAAAGGTAGAAGTCTCATTCTCACTCACTCACTCAACAGTTGAGTGACTCAACTCAACAAAGCAATGCAATTAAGGGGCAAGCTGAGAACTTAATAATTTTTCATGGAGTAAAGCAGTTTGCGACGTTTGATGTAGCACTAAAGTCCACTAGAAATGAATATTACAAGAAACAGCCATTAAAAAGTAGTTTACTTTAATTTACTCAAACAATCATGATAAATTACTATTAAACATGTACGCTGCGCTGGCATTTATTGCATAAAAGTATACATGAAAACGCTTCTTTTTAAATCATGGTTTCGGTGAGATTTTAACAAATTTCTCTAGGTCTCTACATCGGCTGTATGATCAGCTGCAGTTTATATGAACCTGTGTGGAATAAGTGGTGTAAAATCTACTAGAGGAGGATAATACGCATATTTGGGCCATAATATGGCAAAGTTGTCAAATTGGACAAGGCTTTTTGAATGAGACTTTTGCATCTAGGTATTTGCTATATGAGTCACGGTGTTTCTCACATGATATGATAACACTGCACTACGACTAACTGGGAAAAAATTCTTCCAATTGACACATCACAACATATAAACATGTCAAAGTTTTCCTGCTGTTGTTCAAACAATAATTCGTTTGTAAATGCAGGCAGCATTTAAAAACACATTGTTTCAAAGTGTTTAAGTGCTTATAAATTCTCTAGTCCTCTAGTTTATTGGAGGAAAGAAACACCCCGTTTGAAATACTCAAGAGAAAACATTATGGCACAGGGGAAACTTCTATTCTGTCCTAACGCGTCACAAATAGATTCCACATTTTGGGGGCGTTTCTGTCAATTAAAACTGGATGTTTTAGGGCTAAAAGAGGATCCTTTGCCGATATCTGGACAGTATGGAGCGAATGAAATTCCTAAAACTACCTCAATTCTTTCGGTGGATCATTCCAGTTTAGATTCGTAAGAATAAAACATTGTGCAAATCAATAGAGTAATTTGTATAGTTGTCTATTATAAATGTGCAAAAATGATTGTTTTCTTCAGATCCGCTAATGCTTACGCGGGAATGGTAAAGGTTCCCGGATTACTCATCAACACAAATACTGCCGAGCAGTTTAAACAAGTTGATAAAAATGAAATGATGAAATCAATGGGGTTCACTTTACTTGGAAAATTGTGGACGGAAGATGGGCTCAAGGAAATTGCAGAAAATCCGGCAATATTGGGCTCATTTTTTATACTAACGTTTGCAGTAAGTTTATAAGAGTTTGTATTCTTTAAACTTTGACTACTGTAATAAATATTTCTTTCCAAAATGTTAAATTTTCATGTAAAACACATTTTATAGGATCTGAAAAAGTACAAATTTGTGTACTGGTTTGGATTTCCTGCAGTGGGATCCATATCAATAGAAAAACTTGGCAGCTATACTCTAGCTTCCGAACATTTTAACAGTTCTTCCCTAGAAGATATATTGAAAAACAACAAGGAAATTCTGAGTACAGGATTCTTTTTACTTAAACAAGAAAATGATACGGTGTCGATTCGTTCTCTGAAAAGTACTGAAGAGCTGACCCCTGATAATTACAAGACGACAACTTTTGGTTTTCTGGACTCGTCATCTTTGGACGATCCCGGTTGGATCTTGCGCAACTAACATAACTTTCCTGGCTAAGAAATTGTATGAAAAGAGTACTTTTATAAAAAAAATATTTCATTTAAAGCATTTCAATGAAGACCTGAATGCATGTAAAATGTAATGATTATAGAAAACTGAAAACGGGTTCAGAGCTTCAAATTTTTGCCTATCGACCCAGAAGAGCATCGTTGACTGAGACAAGCTTTGTCTTTCGTGTGAAAATTGAAGTACGTAGGATATTTTTGGAATTTCCTAACTATTCAAAAACTATTTCATTACATCAAATTTGTCTTAATTTTGTTTCAAGTTTGATGATGAGTTGGATACAAATCCGAAATATATCGGATGGGAACGTAATGCAAAGGGAACGTTTGGTCCCCGTCAAGTTGATTTGCAAATGTCCATGAACCCAGAAAAGTAATAAGCAACAAATATACCTCGGTTTCTTAAGGCTAAACTGCGTGATATTTTAACATACCGTGTTATTCTCTTTCCCATACTCAGGTTAGCAGAATCGTCAGTAGATCTAAATTTGAAATTGATGAAGTGGCGTTTGCTCCCTGATTTTGATCTTGAAGTGATGCACCAAACAAAGTGCCTTATACTTGGAGCAGGCACGCTAGGTTGTAATGTTGCAAGATGCTTAATGGTAATGGTTATACATTGCTATTTATTGATCAAACTTGCTGTTAATTTTTGGCATTTTTATTACCAATAATCTTTTGTGCTTTTGTTTAGGGGTGGGGAATTAGAAACATAACATTTGTGGACAATGGAAAGGTATCGTATTCTAATCCTGCACGACAAAGTTTATATACATTCCAAGACTGTATCGACGGGGGGAAAATCAAGTCTCAAGCTGCTGCCGAGAATCTCAAAAACCATATTCCCTGGAATGAACACGAGATATCAGCAAGTAAGCAATTTGTCAGTTGTCATTTTTATCAAGTGCTAACAGGCTTAGGTATTACCAGAGATAATTTAATATTTTTTATTGGATTTTAGATTATGATTCCAATGCCTGGACATCGTACGTCCGACGCAACAATTGACGAAGTCAAAAATCATTATGAAATTTTGGTAAAAGAGGTTCAAAACTGTGATGTCATGTTCTTGTTACTTGATACAAGGGAAAGTAGATGGCTTCCAACTTTACTTGGACAAAAGTATCAAAAGGTAACTTGATTTAAAAAAATCTCAACTGTAAACCCTAATCAAACTCTATTCAATATACTTTGAATATTTATTTTTGACAGATTGTGATCAATGCTGCTCTTGGATTTGACAGCTATGTAGTAATGAGGCATGGAAGACGAGTTCAAAACGCCGAGGGGTCTAGCACACTCGGTTGTTACTTTTGTACTGACGTTGTAGCACCTGGAGATGTTAGACTTTATATGATTTTTGAGATAATTTCAAATTATTTTTAATGTACGTTTTCAAAATAATATTTATGATTTTTGTGTATATTAAACAGTCTACAAGAGACCGTACATTGGACCAGCAATGTACAGTTACCAGACCAGGCGTGTCAATGATTGCTGCAGCTCTAGCAGTAGAGATGATGGCAGCCATTTTACATCATCCTGAAAGGTTGATAATTATTGATGTTAATTGTACAAAACAAAAACGTACGTGTGCAGGTAATTTGACTTGATAACTTTTTGTGTTTTAGAAATCTTGCCAAATCATCAGTGACAGATGCTGATATAAACAGCCCATTGGGGATAATACCTCACAGTATTCGTGGATTTTTGAGTAGTGGACAAACGATCATGCCAAGTTTTCATGCTTTTGACAAATGCACTGCATGCTCTGAAAAGGTACGCCTATTGACATGGCTTTAGTGTATTGACCTGTACAGATTATTATGTCCATTAGGAAAAGACCTTGGCATTGGCTTTGACAATGAAAGAGTTAATGAGTAAAAGTCAAGGCTGTTTAGAATGCAATAATTAGTATCAACGGCAGATGTATGTATGTATTGCTAATCAATTCTTTCATTTACAGATCATTGAGGAATATGATTCCAGAGGTGTCCAGTTTGTCATTGACGTTCTCAACGAGCCGGCAGATTACCTTGAGAAATTAACAGGCCTTAATCTTCTCAAAGATGAATTTGATTTAGAGGGAATTGTAGAGTTGTCTGATAGTGAAGAGGATAGGTTTAGTGGTGGCACGGAATGATCTATTTTAAACATAACATTACAATTTGTTAACTTATCTAATTTATGAATTCTCGGTGCACGCTTTATAAAATAAATAAAATTGTATATTTTCTGTAGAGAGTCAAATATTCAGCAATTATTATAGATTTAATCTCTAATTGTCTCATGCAAGATACATGCCTTAATTAGATTTTAATGACCTGTAGCATGATTTCAAAACTGATCAATTCATATAAAATCTACCAGCTCGCTGGATGACGCTGCAGTTATCACTCAAGTTTTTCATAGCAGGTTCATACTTTCATTCAGTGCACAATGAAAAACATACTTTTTGCAATCATTTTTGTGGTTTTGCTGCAGTTTTCCCGAGCTGGTAAGTATTAAATTTTGATTGACATAAAACTATTCAATTTAAAAAAGTACTAACAACGCCACTTTTCATTGAATATTCTCAGAGCCACAAAATGCTGGTGCACCAGGAACAACCCCAGCCCCACTAACTTCCACCCCTTCCTCTGGGCCCGTGTCGACCTTTAATTATTCGAATAAAAGCAAAATTATTTGCAATTACAACAACTTGCTTTCTTCAAGTAGAAGCGACAAATATACTCTTGATGATGTAGATTCCTCCCTTTGCTCCCACGTAGATTTTCAATTCTGCGTCCCTTGATCCTGCCACAGTCACAATCAACAATGATGCTCAGCATGGAAAAGAATACGAAACGTTGTTGACGCTAAAGCAGAAAGGTGTAGCCGTTATACTATCCGTGGGTGGTAACTTTGACCAGCAAACAAATGAAAAGTTTTCAAGAATGGTTGGGGATGGTGCAGCAAGAAATCAATTTGTTGCTGACACAGTCCGCCTATTGACACAACGCAAATTTGATGGTTTGGACATCAATTGGTCTTTCCCAACTTGCTGGGAAGGATACTGCAACAAGGGACATGGACGACTGTCGGATAAGGGCAACTTTATCAATCTACTTAGGGAACTTAATGCAGCCTTTCGCTACCACAGATTTCAGTTGATGGTGTCTGTATCCCCTCTGGATGCCGTTGCAGACAAAGGTAATAATAATGAAACCGTCAAATAAATGTTATTTTGAAGGTAATTTTTAATCTGACCATTAGCTAATCTTTACTTATTCCAAAAGCTTATGATGTTCGAGGGATTGCCCGTTTTGCTGACTTGATCATTCTCCAAACCTACGATTTAAACAACCAATCATACGTCCAAACGGCAATTCATTCCGCCTTCCAGGGAAATCCACCAAGCGTAGTACACACACTCGACTACTGGAAGCTCAGAGGCGCTCCCGCAGGTAGCGATGATTAGAAACACGATTAAAATGTGTACATATGTTCTAAACATGCTTCCTTACAATATACATTTATTTACATTCTTGAAGGAAAGCTTATAGTTGGAATTCCCACGTTTGGAAGGACTTTCACTCTTGCTACTCCAAACCTACGATTTGAACAACCAATCATACGTCCAAACGGCAATTCATTCCGCCTTCCAGGGAAATCCACCAAGCGTAGTACATACACTCGACTACTGGAAGCTGAAGGGCGCTCCCGCAGGTAGTGATGATCAGAAATACGATTAAAAAGTGTACATATGTTCTAAACATGCTTCCTTACAATATACATTTATTTAAATTCTTGAAGGAAAGCTTATAGTTGGAATTCCCACGTTTGGAAGGACTTTCACTCTTGCTAGGGACAGTTGGAACGGGGTTGGTTCGCCGGCAAGCATTGGCAAAGCTACAAGTATTGGCATTCAGGAGGATGGCCGCTTACTTTGAGATTTGCACAGGCCTTGACTATCAGTTTGTAGACAATGTGGGCTCTTATGCCTACAACGGAGATCAATGGGTTTCGTTTGACGACGTGTCAAGCATCAAGCTTAAAGGGGAGTACATCAGAAAAAATGGTTTGGCAGGAGCCTCAATTTCGTCTCTGGATACTGATGATTATTCTGGAACCCTTTGCAATCAAGGAAAATATCCTTTGATTAGAGCAGTCAGAAATGCAATTAGGATTGTAATTTGTAACGAATGAATTATTTTTTCCAAGTAAAGAAAACTGTGCTGCAGTTTTGAGCTTATTTTAAATTTCATTATCGACTTTTATTTTTTAAATACATATTGCATTGCATTTGACAACAGAAATTACCGATGCGTCATTTATATTTGCATGTCCATAAAGATTCTTTATACTTTTATAGAGTCAATAATACCTTTACTGGTCATTATAAACGTAATCTGGGTTGATAACCCATAACTAATGATGAGACCAACACTAATATTACTTTCCACCAACATCTAGTATGTATTTACACATCCAGAAAAATAATTTATAGTGTTTTCAATTTTCCTTTGACCATCTTAAACTTATTGGGAGACGCTGCCAGCGCTGCCTAGACTGAAATGGATCTTGTTTTGCGGTTCGGTATTCAAAGTTTCACCCTGTGTGGCCAAAACAATTGTAGGAATTTTTGAAATAGGTACGAATGATGATGAAGATTTGTTATCATAAGTTGCACTTGCAGCAGTGGCTAAAGCCTCAGCGACTACGTTTGACCCTCGAAGAAGGGCTGCCAACGCTTCACTACTAATCCTGATGGGGCCTTTTACTAAATTATTGTCAAAAGGAGCCTGAACCACTATTGTTTTGGCTTGTTGAGAAAAAGACGAGTAGTGACTACTGCTAGTTGCGTTGAAATTAGTACTATCTATTATTGAACCACAATTTTTCCCTGAATTATTTTGAGTTGTTTCGGTCATTGTGGAAGTTTTAAAACTATTATTGGTAGATTTCTTGTGAGATATCATATTTGGTATGGGTTGCTGCTGCTGCGGTGCAGCGACAACTTGTGTAAGGCGTGACGAAAATGATGATGATGATGCAGCACCAGCTCCTTTCAGTTTAGGATGTACAGTGTGTCTGTGTTTTAAAAGCTCCTTTTGAATTGCAAACAACTCATCACAATAGTCACATTTGTATGGTTTGGATTCATAGTGTGTTTTGGCGTGAGCCATGGCTGTTTCAAAGTTTGAATATACATAACGATTTTCCAAGCAAAGGGCACATCTGAACCCGCTACTCATTCTTTCTACAAATAAATAAAATTCAGAGGAAGGGGATTTGAAATTACACACAAAAGTTCCAAAGATGTCACAAAATCAGTCCTTTGGTGCGGAATAATATTTTTAACTTTCATCCTCCGATCACTTACCAACAGCTTCGTTGGCTTTTTGGAGAACGTACATTTCTGCTTTCTCTCTAAGAGTCAATCCGAATTCCAAAGTCTCTTTTTTCGGAATTGACGTTGGTGATGTTACCAACTCGGTGTTTCCAACAANACAGCTTCGTTGGCTTTTTGGAGAACGTACATTTCTGCTTTCTCTCTAAGAGTCAATCCGAATTCCAAAGTCTCTTTTTTCGGAATTGACGTTGGTGATGTTACCAACTCGGTGTTTCCAACAAATTGCTCGGGTTCTGGCTGAGACCCTGACTGCTGCTGCTGCTGATATGGATTCGGGAATTTGCTATTATTGATATACTGTTTTGTGGTTGAAATCCTTGATTGATTTGCGGTTACAACGCTTTTGATTTTAATATTCATCTCGCCAGACTTTTGCTTTTTTGAAGATGACTTTCCTACGGATTGGCTTGTTTGCTTTATTGATGAAAGACTTGGTTTCTTTTTAGCAGGAGATTTGGTTGGGGATGATGATTTAAAAACTGAATTCTGTAACTCCGCAATTACATTCTCGGGAACAATGCCAATACTACGTCCGGTTATAGGGACAGGGGCTTGAGGGGCTATTTGCGGTTACAACGCTTTTGATTTTAATGTTCATCTCGCCAGACTTTTGCTTTTTTGAAGATGACTTTCCTACGGATTGGCTTGTTTGCTTTGTCGATGAAAGACTTGGTTTCTTTTTAGTAGGAGATTTGGCTGGGGATGATGATTTAAAAACTGAATTTTGTAATTCCGCAATTACATTCTCGGGAACAATGCCAATACTACGTCCGGTTATAGGGACAGGGGCTTGAGGGGCTGGTGTAACGACAGTGGGTAAACTTAGTTGATGAATTGGTGCATTCTTTGGTGCTGTAGACAAATAATTGATTGCTGAAAAAACAAAAGTTTCTATGATAATTGCTGAAAACCAAAAGTTTTCATTTTTTAGCCATGCGCAATTTTATTTTAATTTTTAACCCCAGAAAATATATAATTCATGCACATGCTATCATCATACCATTATGGGTTTCCTGCCCAGCAGATTGAAAGTATAAATTATTTCCTTCTCCAATCACATCTTCATTTACTGCATAGTCTAGTTGCATAGGCATGTCTTCATTTTCACTTGCTCTGACAATGATATACGACTGTCCATTGAGGCCTTCCAACGTTGCCCCTTCTTCAAAATTTCCAGCTATAGAAATGAGACAACTTAAAAAAATGCATTCTTTTCTTGCCAAAAATAATTAACTTTCTCTTTCCCTAGGCTTACCAATGTAGACAACTTCCTGTTCTGCACCACCATTAACGGAAAGAGGAAGAGGTGTTGACGTCACCTCCATAGGTGTAGTTATGCTCAAAGTTGGCACAGTATGGTGTTGTGAAATATGCCCCAATGCACTTATTCCAGTATTTACTAAAGGAGCTTGCGTACTCATGCTGTTAATTTCCAAAATTGGAAACTCTGGAATATCATGAGGTTCCTCAAACGGCTCGTAAAACTCGTGGTCTTCCAGTTTAAGCTCCATCACCATCATTCCCAAATCTCCTTCGTTTGCACCTCCTAATCCTAATTTTATTAAAGCTTTCGATACTGCTTCCTTATTCTCTGTTGCCTGAAGACGAATTCCACGCGTCTCCTTCTCTATGTCCACTCTCACATCATATCCTGTTTTTAAAAAACCAACAGCAGGATAACATTTCAATTTCTTCTGACGACTACTCCAATTAAATACAAAAGAATTTCTCACTAGTCCCTACTTACCAAAAACGGCCATGATCCACCTCAAAATCATCTTCTTTTCTCGTTTCTCATCTGCTAATTTTGTTTTCCAAGATCTGATCTCACTCTGGAGTTTCAGAACTCGGCTTGCACACCCATAAATCTCCTTCGTTTGCACCTCCTAATCCTAATTTTATTAAAGCTTTCGATACTGCTTCCTTATTCTCTGTTGCCTGAAGACGAATTCCACGCGTCTCCTTCTCAATATCCACTCTCACATCATATCCTGTTTAAAAACCAACAGCATAGTGTTTCAATTTTTATTATTTTTTACGATTCCAATCAAAGCAAATGTAAAAGGGCTCGCCTCTCTAGTCCCTGCTTACCAAAAACGGCCATGATCCACCTCAAAATCATCTTCTTTTCTCTTTTCTCATCTGCTAATTTTGTTTTCCAAGATCTGATCTCACTCTGGAGTTTCAGAACTCGGCTTGCACACCCACAACAACTCATATTTAAACGATACTTTCTTCAGCAGTACATTTGCTTTTACTTTCCTTTCTAAACAATACTGTGTATTCCTTATCAGTAGAAGAAGAAAAAAATACTCTCCACCCAACTATTTAAGTAAGATTGTCAGTCAGTCAGTGAAATTTGAACTTTCCAGTGCACAGCAATAATGCACGTGTGAGGAGAAAGCAGGCAAGAAGCAGCAGCAGCACAACAAAGTTTACCAATAATGCATCTGCTTCAAGAAAGAAACGACGTGTTTCAAAAACGCACACGAGAAAGCAACAACAAAACTAACACATTGTTGATAAAATTTCCTAGAGAGATTGCCTGACCTGTCTATCCTCACTCTCACGCAAGCAAAGCACACATTGCTCAGATGAGAAGAAGGAGTAGAAGAAGAAGAACCACAACAAAAACACGATCAGCAGAAAGTAGATGGGGGCATACTTATAAAATGCATTAAAATATTTGCCTACCTGGGTACACATTTACACATGATGAAAGTTGAAAAAAATTATGGGCTTCCAAATCCTAATCACTTTCTGAGAGCAATGATTGTCTGTGCAATTACTATATACAACGTGATATATGCATGCTCCCTAGTATTCTACACTCCTACTAGTACAACTGCACATCACCATTTTACCATTTTATCGAATATCTGAGAGATAAATTTTTTATAATTACGTTCTACCTGCTCGTATATGGTCGTAACGTAATGCAACCCTATCAGAAAATTTCACGACTAGCGCTATGCTACGCTGGAAAGAAAATCAATGGTGTCTTTTTGGTTTCGTTTCGTCGCATAATGTCTTTTGACTAGTTTTGTTGGCTTGAATGAATGAATGTTTGGCATGACGCGTTCGTTTTGCCTTTGTTCATAGGTAAATAGGTACTATTACTACTATTCATGAAACGAATGTTCCATGTTCTTGCTTTCGTGGCGTTTTCTTGGGAAATCCATCTCCATCATATCATCCATCATTGATGATGCTGTTGTGGATTACTTCACAGTTTTAATGCCGACTATGCGGCTGAAAAATTATAAATTTAATGTTACATAAATATTACCTGCCGAACTTTGGAACTTTCTTAACCTTTGCTTAATTATTAGCCGCGGCTGCAAACTGCAAACAAATAAATAAAAATCATGTGCTTTTATTGTGGAAAACAAGGAAAAGAAAGTTTTAATGAATGGAAAAGTTTTGCTATTCATATTCAAACGACCGCGGCTCGACCTTTGTCGTTCGCATGCAACCTAAACCAGATATTTGACACTCGACAAATGAACACTATTAATAATCGTTTTTTTTTCAAATAGTGACATTTCAGGTTGCGATCTGAAGCCCTGGCCTGCTATTCGAAGGATCATATACGGCCGTACCAAAAACCTTAATATATTTATTATTATGGTAGTTGATAATAGAGATGATAACCTGTTGGATGAGTTGGCTGGCAGATTTTGGTAATACAAGTACGTATTTGTATACTGTATTTATCATTAAGCTTAATT
>JAANSP010003395.1:0-11379 GCA_036850745.1 Homidia socia
TAAATGAGCAAAAGGTCCTTTCGCATACATGGGCACATCGTCACCTGCATTTTTTGCAAAATATTTTTTAATGCAATTTTTTTCAGCATTTTTGAATGTTAAACATGTTCACTACTACTCACCTGCATGTGTTTCTGACTTTCTTGGAATGTTAGGAATCTGCTTGTACTTTAAATCATCCAGGGGATCATTGGAAATATTGTAAAAATGTTAAAAAAAACTCTGGACGGAATCTGCCGGAATACCTTGCAGATTCACTGTTGTAGCAGTAGGAATTTATAGAATTTTTTACTTCAAAACAAGCAACTACATGAATAAGAAATTTTTACTTCGTGCATGAATTTTCTACGATAAAAATTTCAGTTCACTTTGTTCCGTTTTGTAAATGTTCCTAAAACGGCATTTATTCAATCATCAGCATTTATTTTAACTCCCTACTTCCACACATTACATTCCGTAGTAGGGTCTTTCTCCTCAAACCTTTATAGCCAGTTGCATGTCCTACAAAAGGCTACGGTACTGTTCTGCAGGCGCCAGAAAATTTCTTTCATTTTTACAAAGACACAAAGAAAAAAGGGTACGGGTACACGAGCGAAGCGTCTAGTGTATCAAGTTCATCTGGATGTAGTTTGGCTTTGTTTTTAGTTTAAAAAACAAATACATTCTCTAACGGTGTTCCTCCCTCTTCCATCCTTCCAGCTTTCTTTGAAATTTGCATTCTTGGCTCACTGCTAGTTTTGTATATATTTTTTAATGAAAGACATTTTATTTAGCAAACTACTCGAGACTAAGACTTGCTCAAATGACAACACCTAAATTCCTGCTTCACTAACTTTTGTTGTTGAAAAAATTAAATAAAAACTCAACTGTTTTATCATTTTGTTCCTACCAAGAAGCTTTTTTAAACAAAACGGGTCCAACCGTAATCTACCTCTGTTGTGTATTGAATAAAACTTATTGTTAATACTATCAAAGAATCTGCAAGACTCAAAGGCTTCTAACACAGATGGCTAACCATCAATGGGAAGTGAATGCAAATATGATTAGCGTATAGCTTAGATGGTATGGTATTTCTGTGCATGTTCATGCAATTAAAAAACAAAAACGTTTGTGCTTGGTGTGAATGGTCAAATGACATTTTTCTTTTTTTAAATATAAATATCACTAATTGGTAATAATCAAGCTTGTTTCTACAAATCAATCAATACCAAGATGCGTATAGTATCAGTATCAACAGATCCAATAAAGGTATCAATGATCAACGAAGGACTATTTCGCGTTAGTACTTGTAGTTTGAAGGTAGACAAGTTTTCGGGAATGAAGTACATTTTTGTTAAGGTAATAGTGTTTTGATTTATTTTTTTAACCATACCCAAACTTCCATTTTCACACAAAATTCTACCCTACATTCTAAACTTTCTTTTTTCTTGCCATGCGAAATTGACTCTTCTCCAAACGTAACCATTCGAGCAATTCGCGTTGAATAATGCAATACGCTGACAAATGATGAGCCAGTCTTAATACTGACGAATGATAGGTTTAAAAATGAATGGTCTAGACTGATTTTAGCCCTCTCTTTTTATTTTTCACAAACTATTTTTATTAAGGTGGCCATTTTTACTAGTATGTGGTTGAACAATTAAAAATTACTAGCAACTCTTACCATTAATCCCTCATAAACAACTCTGCGATGATTGTTTATTTTTTTAGCGGAAACTGTTTTCATAAAAGCTGCAAGAGCTTTTTTCCTTCCATGATTATGACACTACTGAGGTAATATTTGTTGATCAAAAAATAAAAACAGTGCTAGCATACTTGACCAGCAATTACTACATTAACGACCCTGCTATTATTACCAGCAACTCTGTTGGAAACTGTGCACTCCGCACTGTATTTGTCTTTATTTTTTTAAACATGAAAAATTTCCATATAAACTGCACACATGCAAATTATGATAGCTCTGCTTTTACAAAGAAAGTTGACTAGAAATAAAGTAGAATGCTTTTATATTGTGTCTGGTTGGTGCATTAAAAATTTCATATAACCAAAGTCTTTATCAATTTGCCCCAATAGTACAAGCAGCACAACACTAGTATGCAAATGAAGAGAGTGAAACTTCTTTTTCTTTCACCACCACGAATCGCAAGCTTCCTGTGAATGTGCATGTTTACTTTGTATCGAACTGTTTTTGTTCTCCGCTTAACTTTACGTAACAGAAGTAAAAGTGTTGAAACTTGTTTTTTCCAACTTTTACTCAATCAACTTTATTCTTTACGTGTCGATTGATAAATAAAAACTTAAGTTTGTCAAATTGTAATTGCTCAGTTGGATTTGTTTATTTTTTTAATCACAAAACGTTCTTTTTTTGTGATTAAACTAGCGAAATAAAGTTATTTTTGATTAAAAGTGATTAAAGATTGATGTTCAAAAAGTAAAAAAGTGCTCAGCCAGAATGTTCCGAAATCAAATGGACGGTTTGGATATTCGAAAAATAGATGGAGATGGGTAACTGAAAATGAATCTACTCGTAAATTTTACAACTGCCGGTAGTATACTAATTTTAATTTATTTTTTTCAAAAAGAAATTGCCTCTTCAATTCCATTTCCGGCCAAATAAATGGCGATATTCATGGTGGAAGGCAGATGGGAATTCGAAACCAGCTTAAGGCTTATCTAAGCCAAAACATGGATTCCTATCCGCTGATTAGAGAAATGATGGAGGCTAGGGCAGAGTTGATCAAGAAAAAGGGAGTTAGTCAAGCCAAGCTGGTTCATTACGGAACTCTTACTGAATGTGAGATAATTTTATTTCTTTTTTTAATCAGAAAATTTTTCTGCGCAAATTTTAATGTATATGTTTCTACGTTTATTTTAAGTTTACCACCTAAACGTGGATAGAAAGTTTGGAGGAGACCTCGCCATTTCCATTGCCTCTGCTCGGTATCAAATGAACGTTGTTGTTCATCCGATTGGAGGAGACCGGATCACCATTCCCGAAAATGAGCCTTACCCTCGGACAATGCATCTACGTTATAATAGATCATCAAGGCATTACGATCTGTTAGTGGACCCAAACTCCACATGGACCTATGATGTTCTGTTGGACCAAGAGCTGCCGTATGATGAAGATGATTTGCGCCCAACAAGCGACGAGGATTTTTATCAGCTTTGCATTGAAAGGGGATTTGACATGGATGGGGAAAGTGCCGAAAAGAAAATGGAAGATGATGAAGATGACGATATGGAAAAACAACAATGTGGAAAAAAAGCTGTTGATGATGGAATGAAGCAATGTGATGATGATAAGATCAACAATTCTAGCGACGATGAACTTCCTTGTGTAGAAAACGATCCAAAATACAAAAACTTGATGAAGTCACCACTGTTTCCCTATTTGGCAAGGAACATTTATCACGCTGGGAGATCTACTGTGGATATAGTCATCATTGTACGAAACAACATTAGCTATTCTAGTCTTTCCGATATTATATCGCAAGGAAAACCGAATCACATAGGAATATTAGTTTCATACTCTTCCAAAATGATGGCCGATATCCTTCATGACGAAGACTTATCACGAAAATTTAGAGTATTCTCACGACGTGTTCACATGGCGGTCAAAAAATCAATGTTTGAGCGCATTCGTTGGCTGGCATCAATTATCGTAAGCAATTATTTCAAATCACATCAATTTAACCTTTTCTTTGCTTTTTTTTTAAAAAATTAAAAATATTCGATCTTTACTTTAAGATCGCTCCTCTGCTACTATCAACATTAAACTTTGCGTGCGAAGGAGTAAAAATATATGCACTATGTAAATCTGGAGTTCGCTCAATTGCTTCAATCATACTTGATTCTTGTTGGGATTATGTCGCTGAGGAGACTTTCGAGGATGTGAAAGCCATTCTAGAGAACCCCAGCATTTTTTGGCACCATCAATGCCGCTCTAATTGTGAGTACAAGGATCACCAATGGCATATTCGACTGAACGAGTTTAGAGAACTTAATTTCCTTACCAAGCAAAGAAGTGGATTTTTCAAAGAGTAAGTATCTTGGACTTTCTTATGTACTTTTGCCTGCTTTGATATTATGCAATGATTTCTTTTTAAAAATAAATATATTTACAATACACAGATATCGCCCGTTTGACCGACAAAATTTTCTCAATTCAGAAGTCTTTACCAGCCTAAGAAACTTTTACTTTGACCCTACAAAGAATACTATTGAGGAATTGGAACAGCTTTTAAATACTAATGCAGAAAAAAATAGGAAAGACAAATATTACACATATTTAGCTCTCATCATTGACGGACACGATATGGAAAGATTTCAACATGCTTCAATTAATGATCTGCTGGACTACAAAAAACTTCAAAAGGCCTTGTATGGTGGTTATACTAAAAATCAAACATTCAGACAAGGCCACTTGGAGTCCGACTCGGCTATAAACCAAATACTAACGAAAACCTCCCGCTTGTTTAACATACGATCTAAAGAAGAAAAAAGTATTCCAAAGGCTTTCAAGGATGAAGCTGTTATGATAGTAAGCAGCCAGTTGATGAAAAAGTCTTTTTCTTTAAAAAAATAAACAAATTAAAGTCAAAATAAAAATTTTAACAGCAACGAAACACATATTTTTTTATTTTTTTCCTCAGGAATCATTGAAAGGGGTCCTTTACCTTAACCACCTGAACGCAGAGACACCACTATTTGTTCTTTTGAACAAAAGATCAGAGTGTTCACGTCTTCTTCAATTGACCATACCAGAAATTCAAAATGTGTTGGACTTTTGTGAAAATCAAATTCCTGTATTCATCCCCGTTGGTTCCATTCCAACCAAAACTCATTTCGGAATTTTCACCGGAAACTATCAAGAGTACGTGGAAATCAAAATTCCACGACGTCCATTTAGAAGTTTTGCCGATGTTCAACACATTTACGATCAACTACTTTTCAAGGCGCATAAGTAACTTAGGGATGAGTTGGGCAAATCAAATAGAATTATTGGATTGAAAAGAATGCCATTATTAGAAGAAAAATTCTAATTCATGTTATCAGTTTTAAATGCTGTAAGTACCAATGAATTTTATAACTGAAATTTTTGAACTGTTTAAAAAGTGCTCAATGCATTGTTAAATAAAACGTTAATTAAAAAATGAACTCAATACTATACTGTTGCATTTACATTACCAAGCGTATAAGATTAACACTATTGATTGTCATCACAATCAATACGTTGGAAGGCAAGATACTTCGAAATAAAGCTACTGGTTACTGTGGATTATTCAGAATAAACAAAAAAAGAATGACTCTATACTAGGTATGTCACAGATTTCGATTTTGAAAAAACGAGGGGCGGAGGGATCCTTACCAACCAGATTTATATCCATGGACTTTCAGCGTGCCAACACAACTTAATTCTAGCATGATAAATTTTAGCAGGTTGTATATTTGCATTGAAATAGAGTCGATAGTTATAGTTTGGTCTCCAGCTCATCTGCTATACACTGCACGACAAATACCTGTTCCTAAATACAAAAAGCAGTANTTATTCCAGCATGGTAAATTTTAGCAGGTTTTATATTTGCATTGAAATAGAGTCGATAGTTATAGTTTGGTCTCCAGCTCATCTGCTATACACTGCACGACAAATACCTGTTCCTAAATACAAAAAGCAGTAAAGTGTTAGCAGGCTGCATATTTGCATTTATTAAATTTGAGTCTTTGGCTATTCATAAAGTTTAATGTATTCCAACTTTGTGCAGCGGCAGACTATGCGGATAGTCAAACGATTCTTACATTATCTACTCTCAAAAGGATGAGGTATTTGTGGCGCAGCGCAGCATAGCAGATGAGCTGGAGACCAAACTATCGACTGTTTCCATGCAAATATGCAAGCTGTTAACATTTCATTGTTTAAATTTGGCATGCTGGAATAAAGTTGTGTTGGCATGCTGAAAGTCCATGGGTTTAAATCTGGTTGGTAAGGAGCCCATCGCCCCTCTTTTTCAAAAAATGGAAATCTGTGACATACCTATTATAGAGTCATTCGTTTTTGTTTGTTTATACTGAATAATCCACAGTAACCAGTAGCTTTATTTCGAAGTATCTTGGTACTGTCTATTTACTGAAGACATTCATTTCCTTTGTTACCTTTTCAGAACGTTTACGGGGTTGTTCGGCTCATCTCACATTTTTTGTGTGGCGAACCGAAGGTCATGTAGGAAACTGTGAGAGGTCCGTTCAAAATAATTTTCAATATTTTTGACGACAACCTCTTACTTTGAATGTCATAAAACAAATCATGCAGCTAACACACTTCCAAACAGTCTGTTTTAAGCATTTAAAAAATATGTACACACGAATATTTTTCCCTTAAAAAATAATGAACGACCCAAAAAAGTTTGGAAAATGTAACAAGGGAAATGAAGCGATATTCTGGAGGAGCAGTAATTGAATTAAACCGTACATTCTTCATTGGTTTGTAAAATATTACGTGATGATAAAATTATAGATTTCATACATTTTTTAGTTCAGAATGAAATTATGCCACTTCGTTTATTTTTTTAACTACCTTTTGTTTATGCATTTACACAAACGCGTGTATAAAGACTTGTGGATATTTTTTTGGCGCGTTTTCGTAAATAATTATGTAATTGCTTTTATAGGTAGCAGACTCATTCACCCACCACCACCACAAACAAAGTCTACTTCAGATTTACAGTGTTTACAGGATTTTTTTCTGTAGTAAAAACCGGTCGCTTATTGCTTTCTTTTACCAGCCAGCACTTGTGTAAAGCTCCCTGTTCATCATTGAAATGCAATAAGAGCAAATCTATCTTTTCTCTCACTCTCTCAACTCTACAGAACAACAACAAGCGATAAAAAGCATCGGGGCGAATTGAGACAACGAAAGATGGAAAGAAGGAAATGAATACAAAAATATTTATCAGTTATCATCACTCTCAACCAACCTATTCTCATGCATCGTCAACCAACACACAACTTTAAACTTACATGCATCATAACCAAAAAGAAAAAAGTCACAACAATAACAGCAACAAAATCCAAATAAATTCCTACTTCGCCACCAGAGATCATTTACACTACACCATATCACTTACTACTAACTACCACCACCACCCAACCCAAACAAATCAAAAAAGCAAATCCAAAGAAAGAAAAACAATCGATTATAAACATCATTCTCGCAAAGTAATTAGCAGCTTATATGTAATAATGTTTTTTTTACAAGGTCACGCGACAACAACAAACTGGAAGAAAGGCTCACTGACTGATGATCTCTCTAAATTCGTTCTCTCTCTCTCACACAAATAAAATATAAATCGCATCAATAATCCATCCGCACGTGACTCCATTACCCGATTTCCACCAACAACAGAAGTTTTCTTTCTCTCTCTCGCTATTTATAAAACACGGGTCAAGTTACGCGATGAAATAATAAACGGGAAAATTAGAGAGAGAGAGAACGAGGGAAGTTGCCGTTTTTTTTCTGTTTCGTTTGTCGCGTGCTCTCTCTCGCATTGTTGTGCATGTACGTGTGATTGTATTCTATTGTCACTAAAGACTCTGTTTTGTGAACTTAATGACTGACTCTGACTGACTGGGTGAATAGTGAATTTATATAAACATTGTTGCCCTTTTTTTCGCTTTCGCTTGGAACGATTTTATATCATGTGGGTTGTTGGTGGGTGCATTGTGCAGAGAGAGATGCATGCATGTGTTGTACGTGTGTTGGTGTACCTAATGAACATGATAAAATAATTTTAAAAAAAATAAGAATTGCATGGTATACACACAGAGAAAATCGGGTCTATATTTTGGCTTTCTCTCTGGGGGAAATATAATCATGTATTTGATCTCTTTTTTTTTACAATTCTATTTACTATAAACCATACGCAAAAAAAATTAACCACGGGTAAGAAAAATTATCCATGAAATTCATCCACGCAACAACCAGCACGATTTAAAAATAACCCGAGGAAAAGTAATTTTTTCAATTATTATTTATTTTCGCTAAAGTTTCCCATGAAATTTTCCTCCTTCCATTCTTAATAAAAAACTAACAAAATTAAAAGCCAACCAGAATAAGAAAAAAGTGCATACATATACCCAAATCACCGGGGCAAACCGAAACATCATCATCACCACTACAATAATAATGTAATAATAATAATAAATACAGTACACACCAACCAACAACCTCAACCAAACCGACTAATAATTAAAAAAAAATTTAAGCACATTATCATCATAAGCAGCAGAGAGAGTAACAATCGGCACTACACACACAATCCGTTAAAGAATACCAGCAACGCAACCTAAACAAACGCTGCGCTGCTAAAAAGAATAATAAAAAAAATCCCAATTGCAAATCCCTCTCTCTCTCTATCACTCAGAGAATAATTGAAATGTCAGTAGAATGTGTTAAATGTGTATTATTAAGTAAAAAAAATATATATACCCATCACGTTTGTACGAGTAAATTAGATCGTTTTCTTTTAACAAGACGTATTTAATAAAGTCATTTTCTCTTAACACAATTCTCTCTCTCTCTCGCTCTCGCGTTATTAAATCGTTTTCAGAGTGTTGGACGTAAGAATGGGAAATGCCAACGAACAAACGAGCCGACAAACAACGAATTATTATTATATTTTTTTTTATCTTAACACGCTTTTTTTCTCTCTGTATGTTGCGTGTATTTGGTTTTTTTTTTGGTCTCTCCATTTCAGTTAAAATACTCTTCTTGTTGATGTTGTTTTGTGTTGTTTATTGTTGCGCTTTAATATGTACATACAAAGGAATAATAATAATAATGATGATGATGATGTGTGTGTATATATGAAGGGATTCTCTCTCTTTATTTTAGGAGTGAGATAAGTGTATATGTAGTGACTTCTTGCTTGCTGGACAAGCAATATTGTTTAGAGTATATAAGGTTTGGTGGTGGTGGTGTTCTCTCTTTATGGGTATTAGAATTTTTTTTGTAGAGGTGAGTGTAAGTGTTTTTATTAGGAGAGGAGATGGGGTTTGTTTGTGTATTTAAAATTACATATGATTTTTATCATGAAATTGAGTATGTTTTTAAAACATTTATGTTTTCGGGTGAAGATTAAGATAATTGTATTTATGGATGACTTTTTCATTTTGAACATTTTCCTTAATCTTGGAGAGGTGTTGCGTTATTTAGTTGCATCTTCACACTTAAGTGTTATATTATACCACATGCATAAAATTAAATTTAATCAAAATCAATGAAAACCAAATTTTAAACAGAAATTTTTGATAGGTAGATTATTATATTTTAATGCCCCAAATAATTCACTAAATAAAAATTGACAAAAATTCTAATAAAAACAATAAAGCTATAATGTAGAAACTGTACGTTTCTTTTTTACAGCTTATTTAGAATCAAAGTTAGAGCCAGTACATGTTTTGAAAAGTGATGAAAATGAAAATTCATTCTTAAAGTTTTTAAAGAGTTTTTGTGAATTTATAGTGAAGTTTTAGTGAAGTTGTAGTAGAGTTATTGTGGCGTTATAGGAGAGTTGTTATGGCGTTATACTGGAGTTATATTGGCGTTATACTGGAGTTATACTGGAGTTATTTTTTAAAGTTTTTTTAACGTAAAGTTACCACAATATTGCTTTTCTAACAATTTAACTCCACTCTTCCAAAACCCCTACCCCCACTCCCCAATAAATCCACTCACCCCTAAAAATAGTAAAAAAAACAAAACTCCAAAAATGCACCAGCAAAAATCATATTACCTATGTAAAAACATATATCGGAAACTATTTCTCTTAAAAAACTCTTTATATATACAAATCCTCCCAAAAACAGAGTAACACAAAACTCCCCTCTCTGACATTATAACAAACTCCAACAACAAGAAGAAAACCTCTCCAAAAAAAACTTTCATTATTCATCTCTTCTCTCTCTCTCTGTCCAATCCTCACACCAGCACCAGCACCACCACCACCAGTCCAACTTGTCAAAAGAGGTGTGTGTATGTGTGTGTCTAACTACAACAGCAACAACACGAGAGACAGAGAGAGAGAAAAAAAAGAAGTGTTAAAAAAGAAGCTGTGAAATTACAAACGTGCTGATACGAAAAAACTCTGAAAAAAACTCTCTCTCTGAAAAAAAAGCAACCTGTCAAAGTACACAATTTTAAACACGTACGGTAATTACTTTACACAGCGAAATGAAAATAAGCCAATACATGAAATAAATAATCCGCGAATAAACCAAACCACTTGATTCCAGAGAGAGAATGAATTGATTTCAACGCAAATATTTGCGTATAACACAGCTTATTTAGTAACGGCATGTAAAGGAAAAAAGATTAAGTAATAATAATAATGATATTTTTTCTCTAGTTTTTCGGATGGATAGGTTAAGGCAGATAGGTAAGATAGATAGATGGATAGATAGATGATGGGTTTTTTTTACTAAAATAATAAGAACGAAACCCCTACTAGCAGAAAGAGAGAGAGAGCAAAACCCGTACTCACTTATTATTTTGATCGGTATAATTAAGGCCCATCAATCATCATCATCATCATCAACAAGCAACACAACAGCATGATGTTTTAACTACAGATCGACACCCTACCAGCAAAGAGAGAGAGAGAGCAAAACCCGTACTCACTTATTATTTTGATCGGTATAATTAAGGCCCATCAATCATCATCATCATCAACAAGCAACACAACAGCATGATGTTTTAACTACAGATTGACCGTACTCTCTGGAAAGAGAATATAAAAAAATGATTTTCTGTTTTAGTTTTAGAGAAAGAGAGATGCAATAATACACTCAAACGTGTGTGTATTTACGCTGCGCTGCTGCTGCCGCTGAGGATGAGGAGGAGGAGGAGGTGGACGATCAATAATAACGAAGAAGAAGGAGAAGAAGGAGAAGGAGAAAAAATTTTTGGACCTAGGAGTAGGAATGTGAACGAGAGAGAACACATACACACATACACCCAAAACCACATGTATGTAAACTCCAAAAAGAACTCTACAAAAAGTCTCGTATTTATCCATCCTAAGAAAGAAACACAAAAAAAATAACTCGTTAAATTCTGACATCTCTATTAACACGTAGAAGAAGAAGAACAAGAAGAAGAACAAAAACATGATGCTTCATATTGAATTGTTACAACACATCACGTTTATTTTCTCAAGTCTCCCCGTACATACATTCAAGCCGAGCAATAAGATTGAGAAGGAGAAAAAAAGGAACGTAACTAATTAAGACAAATAATCATATAAACTCGTATACATAAGTTGATTAAAATTTATGATATATTAAGTAATCAAAAGTAATTTAGACATTACTCCGTACCCTGTA
>JAANSP010003396.1:0-11376 GCA_036850745.1 Homidia socia
AGTAATTTCGTGCTACATACGTACACTTGGTTTTTTATTTGGTTTTGTCTTGAGACAGTAAGAATAAAATTAATCCTGAGGTTGCTCTACAGCAGTTAGGTTGGTTGATTATCTGCCTGAAACTATAATTACCTAATGCTATTTGTGTACATGTCACAGTGTCACACAGCTTAATTTTAATTTAAAAAATATATTTTTCTTGTTAAAAATTGGGCTCAAGCCATTTCCAGTGACTGTAATGTTAAAATAGATGGTTGTCAACTGTTGCTTGTTGTTTGATTTGTGTCCTCTTTTGGTTTATAGCCAGTCAAGTGCTCTATTTTAAGTTACTGAGGTATTTACGGGAAAGTAGCAAACTCAAGATGGAGTGGCTGTTTGGACGTCGTATGACACCGGAGGAAATGCTCCGAAAGAATAAGAGGGCGTTAGATAAAGCAGTTAGAGACCTGGATCGCGAACGTGCTAGAATGGAGCAACAAGAAAAGAAAATTATTGCGGATATAAAGAAAATGGCTAAGGAAGGTCAAATGGTAAGTAAAATATTGTAAAATTTGAATTTAGATGGATAGATGGTGGTAATATTTTAAGGATACATTTTTAATTTTGAAACTTAATTTTTGTACGCACGTAGGATGCTGTAAAAATAATGGCAAAGGATTTAGTTCGTACTAGGCAACACATTAAAAAATTCATGTTGATGCGGGCCAACATTCAAGCTGTATCAATGAAAGTCCAAACTCTTCGTTCTCAAAACGCAATGGCAGAAGCAATGCGGGGCGTCACAAGAGCTATGCAGAATATGAACAGGTATATTTACAATTTCGTAAAAGAAACTATTGCAAATTACAAAAATATCAACTAATTTTTACATTTAATGCATCTAGGCAACTCAAGCTACCACAAATTCAAAAGATTTTACAAGAGTTTGAAAAACAATCTGAAATAATGGATATGAAAGAGGAAATGATGAACGATGCCATGGATGATGCACTTGGGGATGAAGATGACGAGGAAACAGAGGTGAGTATTTAAATAGCTAAAAATTTCGCTTATGTGCGTACTTTACTTAATCTTCAAAGTTTTGCCTACTTATATTTTTACCTTTTTCATTTTTGCCTATTTCAGTGATGCTGTCGTCACCCAGATTTTGGATGAACTGGGACTCCAGCTTAAGGACCAACTCTCCGGTTTACCTTCTGCATCCGGAAACCTTGCTAACCCATCGCAGAGAGAACCGATTGCCGCATCTGTGAGTGACTCTGACGCAGACCTTCAAGCAAGACTGGATAATCTTCGAAGAGAATGAACTAAATGTTACATAGTAAAGTTGCCTAAATACTATTATACATTTTTGTGCAGTTTTTACTTGTCTACGGTATCTAGTGGTATTCAAGCAAATTTTTATGATGATAAGCTTTATATAACATAAAGCTGTACTTTATACTGTTATTAATTACGAAAGCAAAAGTTTATTACTGAAAACGGAAGAAAGTCAGGTATTTATAAATTACAGATCGATAAATATTTCTATACCTCCTATGAATACATTCTGCGTACTCTACGCATACCTTTTTATTGTACATTCGCTATTGAAACTAAAAGGACGTGTAAAAATACTTTGTATTATTAATATAATTTTACATATTATATATGATTGTGAAAAAGTGTCACATAATGGCTGGTATAGTAGGTATATACGTGAAAGCACTGTATATTTTATTGTATACTATATTCCTTGTTTCTATATAGGTAAGCTGGTTCACAAAAATTTAATGTGAAGAACGAATAAATGCAGAATGAGTGATTAAAACATACAACGTGTTGTGTGCTGTGCTGTTCTGGTGCTCTGAATGCATGTATAAAGCATGCATATGTAAAGTCAAAGTACACTTGAAAGATCAATTTCACCTTTTTATTATAAAGAAACGAGCATGAACGATTCACATAAAGCTCACACTTCAATATAAATCATACAAAAATAGAAAAAAATCCATTGGACCATGTTGACCTACAAATGAAACATTTTCCCAGGAATCGATCCTTAATCTTACCTATTTGTGTGCACTCATAAGACTGACAACGGACAAAATTGTTGGTTTTAGCCAGTTGCCAGTTATTATCCTCATTGTACAATTCTCCAAATACATACATTGGAGTCCTACAGTCCTACATGCATATAAAAATATGTGTACCTGTTCCGAAATTCGACAGTCTTCTGAATATCTTCAGGGGATTCTTTTTGTTTTGAAAATTTGTACTGCTAGTCGTTTTAAAGCAACTTTTTTGTCATTACTGACGGATTGAATAGGATTTAAAAAAGTGAAATCTTACTACACCAACTATTTTCGCATTTGCTGTAGTAAGAGAATTTCAAAAATTCAAAGAATGCATATAGTGGTATTTTTTGCCTCATTTCTTGCGTTAGCAACACAGGTAAAAAATAAATTTAATATTTTTCGTAAAAAAGTGCCAGAACGTGCCAGGACAGTAATACAATATTTAACGAATTTTACAGCTTGACCCAGTGACAGGCCACGGCATGTTGTTGAATCCTCCATGCAGAAATTCTGCATGGCGATTTGGTTTTCCAAATCCGGCAAATTACAATGATAACGAGCAATTTTGCGGTGGCTTTGTTGGTAAGCTTAAATACTTACGACAAAAATATTTTTCAGTCACGGTGTCAACGGTGTGTCTACACGATGCAGTTTATAAATCAAAATATATATTATTTTGCCAGCGCATCAAATTATTAACGGAGGAAAATGTGGGCTATGTGGTGACAATTGGAGCGACACTGTACCGAGACGCCATGAAACCGGAGGCAAGTTTGGGAATGCCATAGTGACAAGACGTTACTACAGTGGACAGATCATCACTGTTGTAGTAGAATTGACATCAAATCACTACGGCTATTTCATATTTAAAATATGCAGCATAATTCACTATAAACGAGAGTGTGAGGATCAAACCTTATTGGATAGGTATGCATTATGATGTTGTACTCAGTTAGAAAGAAGAACTGTTGAAAATCCTTCAACTTTCTATCATTTTATATCGACTTTGTTTTATTCATAGAAATGTACTTCCCGTACTTCTTCCAAACGGAACCCTGACTAGAAAATATTATTTGGAAACAAAGGAGAAAAAAGCAACGTTTGAGCTGAAAGTGTTGCTTCCTTCTGGATACAATTGTACGAGATGTTGTTTACAATGGAACTACGTTACAGGTAAAGTCTTCATACGCACGTGCTAAAAATACATCATAATATGTAGGCAAAGAAAATTACTAACCTGATTTTACTCACGCTTTGCCCTTAATACAGGAAATAGTTGGGGAACCTGTGAAGATGGCAGTCAGGCTGTGGGATGTGGTATCCAGGAAATGGTTTGTTAATTGTGCTGATGTGTCTATCATTCCGCCACCTTACAGTCATAATCCAAAAACTAAGACTTATTACATGGATCCTCGTCTGACTTCTTCCAGCAGAGGAAATGCATACCGGCTGTACTACAGAGACACAACCAGAATCGGGGCTCCAATGACAGCACTATCAGTCAAATATTCAGAGATGTTGTGCTGTGGAAAAAAATGGGACAATCACTCCTGGACAAGATGAGGCATGTCAGTCCAGATGTCTGCAATATCCTCCTGACTGTCCCACTGATTTATGCAAATGCGTTGTGGACGTTAGTGCTCGAGAAGAATTTAGGAAAACACAGGCCATGGCAGATCAGTGGTGTTTAGACCAGTGCAATGTCTATCCAGTACGAGATTGCGATGAAACTAAATGCGAGGTGTTTTATACAAAAACGTCGTAAAAATTGCTTTGAATTACCATATTTAATAATGCTCGCAACAAACTGTATTTTTACAGTTGTGTTCTGACTCATTAAATTTTTAAAATGGTTCTAATTAAATTTACGGTATATTGTAAATTCTGTACGATTTTATTTAATGCTTGGATTTCTTTTTTAATTACGCCTTGTCTGTCTCTTTCAGGATATTATGATATTACATAGGTATTCCTATTGTACAATAAAGAACAATAATTTAATAAACTTCAGACAATTTTTTTTATAAAAGCAGAAAAGTTATCGAATTAATTCATACATTATATCATTCCTATTCCTACATGCATCTTATCATAATTTATAGCAATAGACTGCGAGTAAATGCGTCGGCATCACCACCACCCTATACTATTACTATTACATCGTTACTTTTATGTAGCGACGCAGGTATATTTATGGTACGCAGACGGTGAAAGTGTACGTCTTTGTTTGCTTGTCTGTGTCGAGTTGAAATGTGCAGACAGGCAGAGAGAGATAGGCCATAGGTATGATAAAATGCTTTTGATATTATGCAAAAGGTTTTCTAAATAAAATTAAATGTACAGGTTAGGTGAGCTCACTCATTCATAATCATTCATCGCTATAATCATGCCGACTGTTTAGATAAACAAAGACAAGTTTGTTATGTGTTTTATACGCTGCATAAAAAAAGTTGCATGCAATCAGACCCTCGTTTTCTGCAGCAGACAGACGCATTCATTTTATTTTTTCAAAATTTCTAAGCATGAATTATGCATGTATCATGTAACAAGTTAACTAGAAAACTAAGTAAATAAACATCATTTGTTGCAAACTACTATTTTAATCTTATAATTGATAAATAAATTAAAGGCAAGTATGCTTCAAAAAAATACAAGATTCTCTTGCACAGCTGCAGTATTTAACCGTTTTGTTGCATTGCTATTTATTCGCTTGTTGCTGTACTAATGTTGGATACTGATATAACGAGTCAACCATAAAAAAGTGTGCTTGCACTCGACTCATTCATTTCCTTCCGTATTCCGTTCTGGTTGTTGC
The DNA here is from genome assembly GCA_036850745.1 of Homidia socia. Lineage (NCBI taxonomy): Eukaryota > Metazoa > Arthropoda > Collembola > Entomobryomorpha > Entomobryidae > Homidia > Homidia socia. Next base: position 4,873 of record JAANSP010003396.1, read on the forward strand.
CTGTTAAAAAAACTGGCTTTTTTGAAAGCAACAATAAAAAATGCCGATTATCCTCATCTTTTCATGAACACATTTTTTTCGTTTGTTAGTCATTATGTTCAAGTAGCCATTCACTTTCAGGCCAAGCCTTTCAAATAAATGCATTTAATAACAACATGTTTATAAATATGATTGTTTTCATGAATGAACTTTACCAATCATGGATAATTATTGTGGTTCTTAAATAATAAATATGCTTTCTTACCAAGAAAAATCCTTTCTGATGAGATAAAAGCAGGGGAACACGCTCAATGTCAATGATTTAATTAAAAAGAATGTTATCGAATTCTGCTTGACGAACTGTCTCGATGATAAAAGTTCATATTACCTATAAATACTTGATAGAATATGTATTTATCTATTTTGGTTTTACCATGTATGCTCATATATGCTGAAATTGTTTACTGGTTAGATGGAGCCCATCTTTACATTTCCATTTTCCAAATTTTATATTTCACGGAATCGTCAATTTCCTTTTTCGTATCCTTCTGCTTGGACTGTTCAACCTCTTTGAGTATTCTACCAGAAAACTGCTGGCTGTGCTTTCTTTACTTCCGTTTTGTTTTTCTTCGTCGTTGTAGCGTTGATTGAGTTCGTGCGAGCATTCATGGAATCCTTCTGTTTGGACTGTTCAACCTCTTTGAGTATTCTACCAGAAAACTGCTGGCTGTGCTTTCTTTACTTCCGTTTTGTTTTTCTTCGTCGTTGTAGCGTTGATTGAGTTCGTGCGAGCTTTCATGGACACAACCAGTGTACACATATTAATGCATTATATTATCATTATTATCTTATCTCTTAGAAGTCGAATCAAAGTGTGTCGATACTATTATTATTGTTATGTAGTATTGTATGTGTATTATGTACATGCAATATGTATCCCATGTTTACTCTCTGTAAAATAAGATTGTTATTTTTTGCCGTCGTTGTTTTATTGATGATCATGATCATCCTACACGGAAAACCTTGCTTTGTCCGTCAGTCTATCTTCAACTTGGAACATTCTTCAATATGTGGTCAATAATAGTAAAAGGAACACATGATTTTCAGTCGAATCCCTTTACTCTTTGGGTTAAAGGGAACATTTTATGCTAATCAATAATCATGCATGCATGAAATGGCAGTCGTCATAGTCGTCAATATTCACAAATATTGTAGAAACCGTGCGGAAGCACACAAAAATGCACAACGACCACCTGGAAACAAAGGTGGAAATGAAACTACATTTTTGCTTGTCAGCTGCGTATATACGGACGTTCTTTAAAGTGGTATTTTAAAAAGCATTAGATGCCAAAAAAGATGCCATCTCTTTTCTCTCCGCTTCTTTCAGGAAATGGGGGAAAACAAGATGAAAAGGAGAAGAAAGAAACGGGAGAGTGGCACGTTTACACTGGAAAGTTCAACCATGATGCTACCAGCATCACATCTCAACTCAACTGCTGTTACTCAGTCTGTTGTTGTAGTCGGTATATTCACCACCATCATATTTTCACTCCTCCATGCTTTTATGTCAGGAAAGCAAAATAAGCACAATCGTATCTCTATTTGAAATTTGGCATGATGGGGATGCTGCTGTTGTTGGTGATCGCAGCAACGATATAATAGGAGGATGTAGACTAGAATTTTCATGAAGGCAGAAAAAGCGTCGGCATTTCCTTTTCTCCACACAATTCTCCGTTGCAACATGGAAAATGTAAAAGCCTTACAATAATAATAAAACTCTTTCCTCTGCGATCTCTAATCATACTATGCATGCTTTCCCGTGCTCCCATTTCTCTCCCTGTTTTTCCATCAGTAGCAGGCAGCAGCATCCGTGCATGATCATCATCATCATCCTCCTGATCAAACCAAGTATTCAACCAATAACCTAGCTGAAAGGTTCTTCATGTATGTACATGTTCCCTTGTAAAAGAGAAAAGTAGATGAAAAAAACATTCCGTGTCTGATATCCACGACCAGAGAAGAACAGCATCCTTTCCATTATAATCAGTTTGCAACTGTAACATCAGCTTCTTCTTCTTCTATTTGATCCTTTTTTATTGTTGGAACAACTGAAGGCAAGTGGAGCCAAAGAACCCAAGTACAACTTCAGACCAGACAAACTAGAACGTTAAAGAAAGGAGGATGCTCTCTCACTTTCTCTTTCATCTCCCTCTCTCACTTTTGGAAATAATAAGGTGCAGTACATTTCATTCTAAACACTAGGTAAAAAATAAAGGCAAAGGATTATAATAGCTATCAAAATCCAGCACAGGAAGATCACATTTTCTCTTTTATATGCTGTTTCTACAGCAGCATTCGTGTGGTCGTTGGTTGTTTTGTTAAAAGAAAAATTTGTCAAGTGCCAAAAAAATTCCAGTGATAAAGGCAAAGGATTATAAAAGCTACCAAAATCCAGCATAGGAAGATCACATTTTCTCTTTTATATGCTGTTTCTACAGCAGCATTCGTGTGGTCGTTGGTTGTTTTGTTAAAAGAAAAATTTGTCAAGTGCCAAAAAAATTCCAGTGGACAAGCAGTGCAATCTAGGATTCCAAACACGTCAAGGAAATTGTGGCAAATAAGTATACAGCGTTTTCACATTACATGGTTTAGGTGGATAAAAAAATTCAGCGCAAAAACTCCAGCTGGACCATCAACTTTCCTTGCTGGACAGGGTTTAAAGAAGAGAGAGAGAAATTTGAAGAAAAGAAAGAAAGAAAAAACTATTTTTGGTTAGTCTTCAATCTCCGTCTCTGCTGGAAGCTTTCATGATATCAAGAGTGTGGGTTTGTGTGTGTACGTACATTTTTTTCGCAAACCAGCGACTGGGACTTTGGGAACTCTCATCTATCTGCTTTTTATGTAACAGAAAAAAAGAAGATAAAATTTTCTCATTCATCACGTGTCACATTAAATTTCCTTTTTGCTCATCATCAACATCATCGCAGTACAGACGCACAAACATTTTTTGCTTTGCAAACTTTTTTTCGCTTAGCAAAATTGTTCCTACTACTGCTCTGTTTATTCATCATGTTCCCTTGAGACAAACATAAGCATTTTCATTTCTGATTCTGCGAAAAGTTACCAAGAACTTTGTTTGCTTTTGTCTACTTTTTATTCCTTGAAAAGAATCAGTGTTTTCCTAACTTTTATACATTTGACTGGCGGTGTTTTAGCCAAAGAGTTGTAGTGTAGCCACATTAATACATTACATAGAAACTTAATTACTTTGTCTTCCTTCCTCTCTAAATCCACTTTCTTCCTGGCGGTCAAATTCGTGTTTATGTGTGTAGATATGTATGTGGGTGGGTGGTAAAGAAAAATTGTCTTTTGCAACCTTTTATTGCTCTCCATGGACCCTACTAATGTAAGGTGTTAATTCGCTGTTGAGTACTGACAGAGCTCTTACAAAAACACAGACTAACTACCAATCCTCTTGGGGAACAACTGCTGTAAATATATTTTTTTAGCAAAAGATGAGAGAATGTGAGCCGTCACGGGTACCCAGGAGGAGCTTATAATTATGAAACAAAAACAGCTACAACAGGTAATTGAAAACAAAAATTTTGTTTACAAAGTGGTACTCCAGCTTCAATTGAAGCATTTTGTTTGATATTTCTCTCCATATAAATTGTATTGATTGCGCAAGAGCATAAAGTCCCTAAATAAAATACAAAGTTAAATTGCATGAAGTTTAGGAAAACTATATAATCAAAAGACATTATTAATTATTATGCCTTTTATAGCTTTATAAACAGATAATACTTTTATTTTGCGACTTTTAAGCTCGTAGTCATTATATTGCCGTTATAGTTTTATAGATTATTTTGAGTTTTGTAGAAGAATGTCTCATAAATGTGAAATGAATGTAAGCCCGGTGTGTAAATTATTATGCCTTTTATAGCTTTATAAACAGATAGAAATAATGCTTTTATTTTGCGACTTTTAAACTCGTAGTCATTAAATTGTCGTTAAAATTTTATGGATTATTTTGAGTTTTGTAGAAGAATGTCTCATAAATGTGAAATCAATGTATTCCCCGTGTTTAAACTTTAAACATGTTATATCAAGTCAACCAAATAATCATTATACTGCGAAGATTAAATTATTTCACAACCGTTTCTCCACCAGGGTGAATGATGATGCATTACCTCATTGAGCTTTTGTATTTTTTTGTTTGCAAACAATGGCACAGAGTACAGAGAATATGGAAACAAAAAGTTAATCAAGCTATTATGATGGCGCAGTAATAAAGGCACCGTTTCCAATATTTATTTTAGCTTGTTTAAAAATTAAAGTACTTGATGCCATTGTTGAGCTTTTGTTCAACTCACATTGAATTGGCTACATGATTTAAACTAGCAACGTTTCGAGAATAATTACAGCGTTATTCCTGCGAGCACAATCTGATTGTGAGTACAATGAAACGTTATTGCATAAACTTATATTATGTATATCCGACCGATCCAATGGCATGATGTAGCTACGTATCATCGATTAGCAAACAAAGAAAATGAATAAAACTCTTTGTGCTGTATGTACAAATTGTGGTGTGCATTTTTACACTTAAGGGATTTAGGTAAGCAACAGTAAGCATGACCAAGCCATGATCAAAGTCAAAGGGACTCTATTTTACGATTGTTTCCTGTAACAGATGAAAGATACATGTATACTTTAGTGCCCAACGCTTACAGATGAACGGGACGAATGACCTTATTACAGGCAGTCAGAGGGCTGCTCATAAATATTACTTACAACTTTTCTTGACTGTTCATAGTGCTGGCTGGGCTGACTGACTACTCTCACTTTGATTTATACCCCTTTGTCAATTTCGCAGTCAGTCAAGGGTTGATGAGTTTTGTCCACATATGCATGACAGCAGCATTTTTATTTCCACTAGAAGAAACATGTTGAGGGTTTCCCCTATCGCTTTTTAATATTTGTGCATTCAATGCTGAACTTTGTACAAGTACAAAGTATAAATATGTGGAGAAGTTTGAATTTTTTTAACATCGTCTTGGTTAACTCTCAGACTCTCACGTCATCGTCATTATTATTATTATTATCATTGCTTATTTCCGTTGTTGTTGTTGCTGCTCGAAAAGTGCTGTATAAGTTTGCATGCATCAGTGCTGCATCTGCTGCAACTGACATTAGTTTGTTTCTGCTATTTTCTTGCCAGTCTTCAGATTAAAAAATCATTTTGTCCTCCTGTTCTACACGACAGCATTGTGCTTGCATCAAAGAAACAGTGAGCAACAACGGTGGCAAATAAAAGGATAACTTTTATGTTGGCAATAACACCATACCTCAGAATGTAAACACTGTAAGAAGAAGGCTACAATGCAGCTAATGTAGAGTACGGATTACTAACATTTTTCATTGTTGGATTACCACCAATGTATGTGGATAGTGTATGTACAAGCTACAGGAAACAACCCCAGTTTCATCATCAGAATTCAGACATGTTAAGAAGGGAACGAGTGCCATACATGAATGTATGCACATAGTATATTGGTAAATCTTCCTTGGCTATATAGGGATTTAATACTGTGTCCTACCACTTTACTACAAAATATACATGTGTGAGGTGAGGAGTAGAAGTTAGTAGATAAGTACCTGATAACGATACTACTACATAATTGATAAAATACTCTATAAAAGACTTCACTGATACTGATATCATACTGTATAATTCCGCTTGAGAAAAAAAATCCCAGCAGAATCTTCAAGAAAAATCCCTGCTCCACTGCTCACATAATAGAAAACCATCCTTATTCTTAGTCACTCACTCAGTCTTCTTTGTAGAGGAGATACATGAAATAATGCGTGCTTGCCCCTCTAATCTTCGTTAGGTACATTACATGCATATCTATTGTTGTACATGTTTTCTTCTTACTTCTCATACAAGATTTCCTTTCTATCACTGTGTAGCTCTACGTCAAAGTCTCCATTTTTACTATCGTATATTATAAATATACATCACATCACTCACTACTACTATGCCTTTGTCCATTCACAACATCCTCCTCCTCCTCACTTCAAATCGCCGTCATGCAATCTTATTACCTATTATGCAACGATAGTACTACTACGAACTAATCATTATTTGTGATATGGATGTGGCTTATTCCACAAAAATAATACATTTTAATGCAATCAAAATCAAACACAGCCTCACACATCCTCGTTGTCATTGTTTTTTTCGCAATTCAGTTCAACTGCACAAGTTAATGTGCAAAATGCATTAGATGCAGTGATTACATACACATTCCATCCCAGCTATTGTTCATAGGAATTTTCACCATTCCTTCCTACAATTCACAATATATTATATTGCTGAATAGCAACAGCAACACAACGATACTAACAAGTAAAAAACTATATCGTCATTATAGAAACAAATGAATTTATTTGGATGATGAATGACGTTACCCATGCTTGTAAATTCTGTGACACTGACGAGAGTGACGAGCTCACTGCTCA
>JAANSP010003397.1:0-11374 GCA_036850745.1 Homidia socia
AGGTAAAAAAACGTCTAACATCAGTTTTCAGATTAGTTAATCGTGTGGAATTAGTAGGCAAAAGTACACAACAGTTTACAACAGCAGTGTATACTAGAGAGATGCTTTTTGAAAACTCACCTTTTAGTCCTCAACCGACAAAACAAGATGCTTGAAACAGAATTTTTAGTGAAGGTAGACTCTGTGCACTTACACGGGAATCCTTCAAAAGTTACAAAAACACGGATCAGAACAAAGTACACGTTTTTTAATGCATTATAACTGCTGCTTTCTGCTACATGCACGATGTGTTGTGCTTTTGTGATGATGATGATGATCCCAGTCAGTCAGTCAAGTTGGTTGATAAAAGTGTATTTCATTTAAAAAATATGTTATTATTTCAAAAAGTAAAAAAAGAGAAACAGAAAGGAGGAGGAAAGGATGCAAAGTATTTGACACGCCTGACAAGCTCTTCTATCTCTCTCTCCCTATCTGCTGGGATCATTTTTTGATAGTTTTTTGGAATAAGCGTAGTAGTGTACAGTAGCTGCCATGGCTATCAACACTATTATCGTCAGCCAGAGAGAGAGAGAGAGAGAGATAAAAAAAGACAGAGAGATTCTATAAAACATTTTTTCCCATCCATTCAACCATCAAACAACCGTCATGATCATCATCATCGTCGCGTACACATTTTTACATTTTTAACTCTACAGCACATGCACATGTATTTGCTGCTGCTGCTGCCATTATTAACATCAACCACCACCATCACCGCCACCGCCACCATTATGCTAGTAGTAGTAAAGGTAAAGGAGTGATGCTGCTGTTGATGGCGATAATAATAGACCATGATTCTTCTATGGATGCATTATTATTCTATTATTAATCTGCTACTTTGACTAGTAGCATAGTGGTGTCAGTTTCATTGTTGTTATCAGTCCTGCTTGACATTACTGAAAAAAGTGAGTAGGTAATTTGTCTGCTGATTACATATTTTACTTTTTTTCACTCGATTGTATAACGTCTCTAGTCGGCTGCTGATGATACAGGACAACAATGCCTTTGCTGGTGTTTACGATGATGATGATGAGTGATAGCAAATGCCCAGGTAGAAAATAGTCCTTTTATTATTGTTGCAGTGATGGTTACATTAATATTATGCAACAGCATTAATGAGCAAAGTAGATTAGGTGTTTGTTAGAGAAGGAACTGCATACGTACGAGAGAGTATGGCGTCTCTACAATGCAAAAGTGGTCAGCAATAGTAAATATATGCTTTCGTTACATTATCTTGATGATGATACTGCTATTTTCGTACAAATAAGTGGCATGTTAATAAACGTTGCGTCGTTGTTAAGGAAAGAGGCCGCAATTGCCCTAAAACACGGATGAAGGAATATGGGGTGTCTTGAGATATGAATACCTAACTGTTTGTGTTTCAGAGAAAAATATTGAATAAAATGCACCATCGTTGTTTCTATTGATGTGATTTTATTTATTTTTTCATTTTTGCTGGACATAATAATATTCTTAATTACAAGTGTTTATTTTACTTCTTTGCGCTTACAGTATTATTACACGTGTTTCTTTCTACACAAGCTAAAACTTATCATATCATTATTACAAACATATTAACAATCATAATAATAGCAGTAACCTTTTTTATTCTCGTACGAAGTAATGGGAAGGGAGGGATGATGTACATTTGGTTGCTGTTGCAAATAATACTCTTGGCGAATGGTACAAGGAATTTCTACATTTACAAGTTGCACTATATTGTCAGATCTTGCACGTGGAAATTTTGGATAAATTTACACCGTGTTGATAGAAAAGCATACACACTTACTTTGACGCTAATGATAATAGTAAGCATTTTTGTTCAAGATTATTTATTAACATTACATATTGTAGTTATTTTTATTTACAAAGCAGCAACTTAATTACCTATTAATTATAATAATAGCATTAAAGACACATACGTTCACTTTTTTAAAAGGCACAAGATTTTTTTACCGCAGGAACATTACTTGTTGTTGCATTTCTGTCAATTCATTGCTGACCGACTAAAAGGCACTCGTTTCATTAACACACACTTGCACTCTCTCTGATTAAAAAGTCTTGCCTAACTTAAATTATTAGCCAGTAAAACGGTTTAAAAGTTTCAATACATTTAACACAAGAGACTTTGTAAAATCTCGCCGGGGGAATAATACGGGGTGAGTTATTGCGATCGTGTATTTTTGTGAAAGATTTGAGTAAATTGGTAAATAATTATTGACATTCAATATTTGTGACTAATGTCGCTTTATTGAGTAAATACGCTGTCATTATCACGCCATGGAAACCACACAAAGTAATTAAATTATTACTAATATCCTTCAAAAGTAATAATAATAGCAGCTACATCTAAATACCTTCAAACGCTCCAAGCAATAACTGTACAACATGCATATACAAACACACATTAAACTAATTCAACATGTAGATAATTTGAGGTGAGATGAAGCGATGATGATGCTGCTAGCAAAAAGTGTACATAAGAGATCGCATTGTTGTCATTTCTATTTTAGGTTAAATTTAAATACTAGTGTTTTTAACGTGCTACTTAGTCCCTATTTTTTCAATACTACATCCTGTCTCAAAAAAGTCGTTTGTTGTGGGTGTGTGAGTAAAGCTGATATGTGACTTGAAGCAGCAAAAATAACTGTCTATGCAGCACTTTCATCATCATAACAATTATTATGATGACAGTGTTTGAAATTGGATCAAATTGTCAGAAGTAGTAATATTACAGGTATTTTACTATCATGGTGTGTTAGCTCTTGCTAATTGACAAGGATAGAAAACCATTCAGTAATTTATAATCTCTATGCACTCACAACGTACTGGTAAAGCTATCAAATAAAACATGCAGACGCAACGCTAAAATTAAAGTGCAGGATAAAAGCCATTGCTACACTGTGGTTGCTTGCACAGATTTCTTACTCTTTCCATACTTGTATGCATATACACTCGAATGCTACATATTTAAAAAAAAATTAGGTAAACAACGAAAAAGTATCTACATTATTGTTGTTGTGAGCCTCTTAGATATAAGTTTTTGAAACGGGGCGTTAAATAATAGTATATACTAGTAGTAACGGGCACTTGTTCACTTTATGCCTTTTCAAACGAAATGAATGACGTACGTTATGATGATAAAATTAATATTTAATTAATTGTTACTTTTTTTAATTATTACATGAAAATGCGATAAAGGTTGCATCACCACCCTACTTTTGTTCTTCTCTACCATCCGTAATATGGCTGATGTCTGGGTGCCACAGGTCCCATAAGTCCTGGTGAGGGATAGTAAGCGGATGTGAGAGAGCTTGCTACTCCAGAGCGGCTGCTAAGCGCACCCCAATGAGCATCCTCTTGAATTCCATGACTCTGGCTTGCCACCCCGTACCCGCTCAGGGCTGTAGGCGGAGATGCTCCATTACCCATCTGTGTTTATAAAGCAGAAAAAAACACGCAATTCTCTAATTAGATTTTTGTAAATCCCTTTTTACCTACATTCGTAGGTGTACCTGAATGAATGGCATACAAAAACGGGGCTGTCATTTGTCAGTTGTACCAGCACAGATTTACACAGTGATTCAATCGAGAGACTGCATTTTTATTTAACCAATTTTCATTTATTTCTAGATTTCAGTCAATTATTTTTTTGTGTTTCCTAAAAGAAATGAATAGCCTATATATTTCTTGATTTGTACAAATGAGCCAATTATCTTTTCTTCCAACAAACAACTCTTTCATTCTTCAAGTTCAGTCAAGTGGATGAAGACGAGAGTGAATCTGATTCTCTCTGAAAACAAGCTCCATGTATCCCTTTCAATTTTGAAAATGAGCATTGCAGCAGCATTAAAGCTCTGTGGGGTGTTTACTCTAATTTTACGACCTTCAGTCAGTCGCTCCCACAAACAGTCGTCGTCAATCCCTCTCTTATATTTATTTACTTATTTATTTATTTCAGATCTTTCTTCTGAGCTCCAATCTATATGGGCATAGGCATTTGTACGTGCACAAATCTAGCTAAATGAGTGGCAGTGGCACACAAAGAAAGCCCTTGTTGTCAACTCTTTCATCTGATCCTCCTCCCTCTCCTTTCAAAGCACTTTTTTGCCTTTTGTTAAACAATAAAACCAAGTAATTAGCATGGAAGGAAGATATTTAGTTTGTTTTGAAAATAAAAGAGAATAAAAACAAGAACAAAACGCTCACTCAGGTTTGACTTGCTTTATCATTATTTTCTGCAAATGTTCTGCTTGACCTGAGTTGTTTGTTTGACTATATGAGTTATTATGGAGCTACTCGAATGCTATTTAGAGCAGAGTAAAAATAATAATATTAAGCAGTGGATTGGAATCACTGCAAAATTCTACATTTACAAGCGTCAAGTGAAGAGATATATTTTTAAAATGTTTTTTTTTTGTTTTCTATTTTACTGACCTGTGTGGGTATTAGTGAAGACGGCGTTGCTCCATAAGCCGAGCCCATCAACGAGTTATTGAGTGCCGCTGCATATGTGGCAGCGGCTGCAGCAGACGCAGTAGAGCTTGCGGTAGAAGAAGGGGTACCGCCTAGACCACCACCAGGGGATGATACAGAACCTGCGGACGCCGAGCTTGCTGAACCTGTTCCGGGTGTGTGGCCTGACATGGGCATTCCGCTTACGGGGGCCATGCCGGAAGACATGCTGGACATTGACACACCACCGCCATTCGCAACGGATGAGGACACCGAGCTTACACCACCGTTGGCTCCTTGGCTGAGTCTGTGGAGCACTGCTGCCATACAACGAGCTGCTCCCTTCAACTGGACCTGAACGCGATAAAAAAAACAAGAGTAGAAAATGTAGTTTCTTCTTTTTGCACAAAAGCCTTGTCAATTAAAATTCCTAGTCAGTCAGCTAGCTAATCACTTGTTCTTTTCTCATTAGCAATAAAACGGATGTCATTGTTTCGATTGTATTTTTACTGGCTGTCTTGATTTTTTTGGCAATGATTTAAGTTTGAAAAGAAACCTTTTCACTCTTGTCGTTCCTCTTGTATTATTCCCCTGCTCTGTTAACCACATTCTGTTTTCCCTTTCTTCTTTTTGCAAATGTATCCCTTTAATTATTTCACTAAACACTTGTAATCATCATCACAATAAAAAAACAATCACAAAGTTTCAGCTATCTGCATAAATAAACTTTTATTGAAAAGCGCTAATTGCATCGCAAAAACCGAAAGAGCATCACATAATATTTTTATGCATCCTTGCCAATCCACAGTACAAAAAAAATTACTTGTACATTTCTTTAGCTACTTCCTTCCAACTCATTCACATAATTGTTTAACGCTATATAGTGGTGCAAAATGCAGCAGAGAGAAGCATCTAACAACAGCAGAAAAAAGGCAAAATTCAACAATGGCATTATTACAACAATAGTCAAGAGAGACAAACAATATATGCCTTGTAGGAGGCATGACTTACAAAACAACAACAACAATACATAAAAAATAACAAAAAAGGCAGCATTTATTATGCAGAAAAGTTGGCTAGAAGCAACATGTAGCACGTTAAAAAATATAATTTATTTATACACCACAATTATTTTGATCACACTTGCTCATAATGACAGAGGAGGAGTACGCCTATTCCGTTGTTGTAAAAAAGCATGTTTTTTACTCGTTTCCTTTCAAAACAGAGTAGACTACTGCAAAAAAAAAATGAAGAGAGAGAGAGAGGTAGGAAGGCAGGTAGATGGGCTAGGTTAGAAAAAAATGGAAAATTTATTATCATTTTCTGTACAGTTGGTTGAGTTGACACCTTTTTACACAGCAGCAGAGGCACAAGCTCATCATCATCACTTTAAAAATTCTGAACACTTGTGCTTTTAGCTAAAGAGAGTACATTCAAGTATTAGCATTAAAATACGTGTGTATGCTCAACAACAACAAACTGTTCAGCTAAGTAACAATACAAATGTAAATTATTTATAAGGCTGAAAGTAAAAGTGTGCATGCATGCCTTTATTATTTCGAAGCACATGATGAGAAAAAAAATCATTGAAACAATCTGGTTTTCATTTTCACCATTCGTCGTGACTGCTTTAGGAAAAAAGGATCAGCAGCAGCGTATGCCGAGCTTGTGCGGCGGCGGTGCTGTATTAGCATTACACTGCTGAAGTGTTTGAAAAAAATCGTAGTAATTCTTTTATTATTATTATTATTATTATTACTAATAAACACGATCAACATGTCATCATCATCATCATCTATGTACTTCATGGCATGTCACGCTACAATGACGAAAAAATGTGCGTACAGCAACAACGCTAATAAACTGTTTTTTGAACACCACGCCTTACTGAAAACACGGTGCCATTCATAAGGCCTGCCTCTCTTCCATCTTGCATAACAAATCATAATCCTACCCGTTGGTGCAGTAGTGGAGACGTAGAGCAACTCAACACAACGGCATTGTTGCTGGTGTTCTGTTTTGCCTGAGGCAAAATTTGAGAAGCGTCATAATAATAATAGTGAGGGTATAATGCAATGTGATGATGGTTATGACTGACTGAATGAACCAATCCTCGAGATAATATTTACATCATCATCACATAACAATGGTTACTATTATGAGCAGGAAGTGGGTTTTATGGATTACCCAATATTGACTATAGTTTCTGATGGCTTATTTATAATACGAGAGCTTGCATAATAATTTTTACATGCAAAGGCAGTACAAATACAGAATCTGTAAGTGCTGTGCGAGTTTATATTGTAAGACTTACTGTGAGATGATGAGGGTCCAAAGTGGGACTCGTGGTGCAAGGCATGGTGATGATGAGGATGAGAGAGGACACCGTACGAGGACGAGGATGTGGGGTAAACTGGTAATCCCATTCCCATCCCTGCTGAATTTCCGTAGCTACTGCTTCCTCCGCTTGTTACCTGCTTTCGAAGACGGGCTCTTCTGTTGCTGAACCAAACCTGTTGTATTCAAAAAAATAATAAAAATTAAATGTAAAAAATAATTTATAGCTGGAATCTTTGAAGATTTTGGACCAACCACCACCAATCTCAAATCTTCTGCTACTTGAATAGTGTCCGGCAGATGAGAATCATCGCTTCATAATGAATATGTCCAAGATGTCTTTAAACGCAACAACCTATTGTCATTGTTTAATCCTGTAGTTTGCATCGTCATCCTGTTCAAATTTAAGTCCAGCAGCCCTATTTTCGCATTGTCTGAAGTTTGAATGCATTTGTGTATACAGCCAGAGGCCAAACCAATACGTTTTAATTGAAAGACGCTTTTGTACAATGAAACAAAAAGTTATAAAGCTGTAAACTCGTTATGAAATCGTCCACTAATATTTATCATTAAAAGAGAGAAAAGCACCCATAAAAAGCGTCTGCATCATATCTGAAGATACTACTCACTTGTGTGAATATAAAACATTCTCATTTCATTGCCATCATCATCAGCCGAAAATTGATTACATTTTACATAATTTCCAAACTGAGTACGAGGATGAAATAATTTGGAGAAAAAAACACAGAATGTGTGTGCGGCCTATTTCTTTTCATTATGTCCACTAAAGTGTACACATGAAATGATCATCATGCTTTTAATATTATTTTTTTACCGAAAAATCCACAGAAGCTCAAGCCAAATAATGAAAATAACTTTACACATTCATGCTGCTGCTGTTGCATGTTGTCAAGCCCACACTTTATCCAGCTAGCTGTCTGTCTGACTACCTCTGCCATTTTTCATTGGAGTACATCAAGTCAAGTTTGTTTTCCTTAAAAGTCTCTCACTTTTTGACGTTGATGATGATGAGCAGGAGAAATGATAATTTATTTACAAGAATAAGCGCTGTTGCTGCTATCATTATGCTTTCACACAACAAGTAATAATAATAAAAAGTAGAGAAGAGGAGAGGCAAGCAGCGTAATCATGAAAAGAAGGGATTCGGAATCATCATCAACTCCGTCATTTTATAATGTAATCTTGCCACTGCACTTTTCATTTACCTGGTCTGGTGTGTTTGCATTCAAAAACTAACATAATGAATGCAACAACAAACTATAAAAATATTTTTATTTTTATACAAGCGCTTTTTCATTCTTGCTGACCAAGCTGCTACAAATGAGTTGAGTCATCATTGTGATTAAATTATTATTTTGTATCGTTATTACCGCTTTCTTCTTTTTATTACTTGCTGCTACCTCATTTTTCTAAGCGTTCAAAGATTAAAAAAAATATAGAAAATATACCGAGATTAAGCCGAGTAGCAACAAGAAAATTGGAAATAGCGCTAATTATTATTAAAAATTAATTGGTAAGAATTAAATAATTATTTGTGTCAGTTTTCCTTGCAATTAAATACAGAAAAATAACAGTTTTTTTCCATTTGATATCCTTCTTTCGCTTCCTGCATCACTAACTCTTCTGGGTTTCTCCTAAAACTTTTAATGAGAAAAATGTAGTTTTCTATTTGAAAATAACAATAGCTGGGGGACAGGCGGATTCAAAAAATAGTAGTGCAGCAGTAAAATGAAAAACAGAAATTCTCTCCGCGTAATAGAAATCTTCTTTTGGGGAGCGTTCATTATGTCTGTGCATATTTGCTTTTCCGTCGGCAAATCACAAGCTCTGTTGGCATTTTATATGAATGCTCCCATTGTGTACCGATTAACATGATTTATACAGTCAAGGAGGAAAACAACAGCAAGGACGACGGATGCAAAGTCTGGCCTCAAAAAATACAAAAACTAACCAAAAAATGCAACTCAAGCCAAACACCACTATTATTCTCCTAAATAAGCATACGCACTAAAAAAATGTTTTCTGTTGCTGTTATTTTTTTGTCAGAAAAAAGGCATCTTCTCTCTGTGCTTTTCCCCTGGCCTGGTCGTTCATTTCATAATGACTTGCAGATTATTGGGAATCGAAAAAGTGAACTTGCTGCTGAAACTCATTCTCGTCTCTTGCATGCATTGTTTACGTGTACGTTTCTACAATAAAGTGAATTTTCACGTTTACAACGGGAACAACAACTGCGGTGCATATTGCAGCAGCAGCAGCGTTTATTGTTGTTGTTGTTGTTGTTATAAAAATGTGTGCCTATAAAAAAGAATTCTCTTGCTTCTGTACTTGTTTCGAAAAATACCATATCATTCTTTCAAGCAAAAAAGTAAGTCGCACTGGCAGCAGCAGCCGTATGTAAAAAACGATAAACGTGAGAAAGCCCGTAGATGAAATAAACGTAAATGCAGAATGATGATAAGAAGAAGAGACAGAAAGGCTGTGTGACGGACGGAGAAAACGGTTGTCTATGCTTTACCGGTTCGTCGCAAAGGTTAGTGGAGAAGGAGAAGCTGAAAAAATAGTAAAATTAAACAACAGAAAAAGAGTCTCCGTTTTCCTGGTTCATTAATTGCTTGGGTGCCTCTTTTCTTGAAAAATAAAACTAAAATAATTTTTGAAAAAATACAATGCAACAACAGACATGCTTACTCATACCGAGTCATGTAGCTCATCATCATCTATTGTATTTCGCTGCGCAGGAGAACATACAAGCGTTATGTAGTTCAGTAGTGGAGTGGGAGACTTGAAATAATTAACTTTCATTTAGCTTTGTCGATTGCATTATTTTTATTTTTGGTGCGGTGGTGAAGGTGATGTTGATGGTGTGAATACTTAGATGGGCTTGTATGGTGGTGCATTTGTTGTCCAAGTTAAAATTACCTGAATTCTTGCTTCTGTCAGCTTGGTCCTTTGTGCCAATTCCTCCCTCGTGTAAATGTCTGGATACTGTGTTCTCTCAAAAGCCTTTTCCAGCTCGTCTAGCTGATGGGCTGTGAATGTGGTGCGGCTTCGTCGCTGTTTCCTTTTCAGTGGTATTCCTGGCTCTGACTCACAGTCCGACAGATCACTTGTTTTGTCTCCTGTTTCAAAGGGAAAAAATAATGGTTAAAATGGAATACATTATGATTTTGCTGCGAGACGCATGATGATGAAAACTGATTTTAATGGCCAAGTTTTGACTAGAGTATTTGGAGTGTAATAATGATAAACATGGTCACTTGTGTTTTCCCAATGACATGTCTTTCAAAACTTTTATTATTACGCTACTCATTTTCACTTCTCCTCTCTGTTGAATGAACTTGAAAATCACACATTTTTTCACAGAGGAAATGATAATAATCCATAATTATTATTCCATGATGTCGCATTTTTTGATTCGCATCATTTCATTTCACATTTATTCTACTCAGGACACCACACGATGATTCTCATCGTCAAAATCAGCCAAACAAGTTTAACAACGAACATCTTCTACCACCACCACCACATAATAATTTTGCATTATTATCATTTTTTTATTATTACGTGACTAACTCTTATCTTTTGTTTCAAGAAGCAGAGCAAGTCTAGAAAAAAAACTGTCGTCATCATTCCCCTTTCCAAATACGCAACAGCAACATGGCAGCACAAACGGGCGTCTTACAACAAGACAAAACATTATTGTTTCTTTTTTTAGCATGCTTGCCTACTTGCCTTTGCCACCAACACATTTCATCGTCGCGACTGTGTCCTCTCTGCGTATTGTTTTAAGCAAGCAGCTGCAACCATTAATATGCAATAAAACTTACTATTTAGCAGTAATAATTTTTTTATTATTACGTGACTAACTCTTATCTTTTGTTTCAAGAAGCAGAGCAAGTCTAGAAAAAAAACTGTCGTCATCATTCCCCTTTCCAAATACGCAACAGCAACATGGCAGCACCAACCAACCCAAGCTTACAACAAGACATAACATTATTGTTTCTTTTTTTAGCAAGCTTGCCATTGCCACCAACACATTTCATCGTCGCGACTGTGTCCTCTCTGCGTATTGTTTTAAACAAGCAGCTGCAACCATTAATATGCAATAAAACTTACTATTTAGCAGTAATGCCACCATATATTCTGCTCAGTATAAAAAATGCTCTTCTCGACAAAATGAGATTTATGCCGGAGCATACAATAATGCGTGTATTTGCATAATAATAAATGTATGCCGTAAGCAGCACAAAAATCAAAGTTGGCTTTATCATTAGGACAATAAACCAGCAAGTCTGGTTGTGTTACTTGTGCTTCCCAGCAGCAGCAATAATAAAAGGAATCAATGCACAAGAATTGGATTATAGACAGCAGTCCATTTAAACATGGGATTGATATAAAAGGCGCAAGTTTGCAAATCTTTAACTTTTATACTAATTAAATTTAACTTTATATTTTTTCAAAAAAATATTTAGTTTCCACTGGGTTTGTGCAATATGTGCTTATGCAAACGTTACGCTTC
>JAANSP010003398.1:0-11373 GCA_036850745.1 Homidia socia
TTGCAATTTCAAATAATGCATTTTATAAATTGCATTTTAATTTTTAAGTGTGGGTAGAATTATTATAACGGTAATATTTTGTACAACAGTTTAACTAAATAAAAAGTTCAGCACCTACTTATATGCCCATCTTTATACTTGACTTTTTATCAATCATTTACATTATAATGATACATTTTGCCCTATGAGCAGGATTTTCACTCTTTCACAAACGTATTTGGTGCTATGGTGCTGTGGAAAGGCCAAGCTTATATACCTCCAGTTATGATGTTGCGAAATATGTTTTGTGCGGAAAGTAGGAAAGAGAAAGGCCCATGTGTGGAGTGAAAATTGTAAAGCGCTCTAATGACAAAAAACAAAAGTCGTCAAAAAAGTAGATTTGCTCAAAAGTGCAAAGTTATATGAATGCCAATACAGTATTTTTCAAATGCAAATTAATAATATGGTTATAATTAGAATCTAAATTTTATTTCATTTTGTTAACATCTATAAATCTATCCAAAGACTTTAAATTGATAAAAGAAAACTCTGAGCAAGAATCGGGGTAATATGGATTCAATTCTTTTGAAAACATTCTAAATCCTCTCAACTCCAAATTTTTAATTAGTTGCAACATCTTCTCTGTTTGCGCTATGGTGAGTTTAGAATAGTGCAACTCTACAAGAAACTGTCCAATGGGTAGTTGTTTAAAATCCTCGAAAATGTTATTCAAAGTGGCAAACTCGGAACCCTCCACATCCATTTTTAAAATGTCAATCCATTTATGACCCCCATTTTCTTCCATCATTGTTTTCAGTGTTCTCCGTTTTTCTGTATTCTGCCCTCCTACACCCATCTTGAAAAAATGTACTCGAGGATTTGAGGAATTTAACGGTTGAGCAATACCATTAACGGATGGATCGTATGCGTACACGGTGCAACGGGTATTTGTTAGCACTTGTGCCTCAAAGCTGGAGTCTCTACTTACCCCAAAAGAATAAACTATACAAGGAACATCGGGATTTTTCTCAAAGTATGAGCCCAAATGAATAAATCCACATAAAATTTTTCCACCGTCACCGGATCTTCCCACACGGGAAAGATAAGCGTCTGGACATTTAAATGCCGGCTGGAGGGAGTTCCACATTGCTTTTCCCTTTTTATCGTGCGAGTTGTCAAGATTTGTAAAAGGAAATTGTCTGCTCAAATCTTGAGCTTCAGAGCTTTCCGAATTGTCTGTCTGAAAATGAAGTACACCAATCCCTATAGAAACAAAACAACTTTTTGAAAAAATGGAACAATGATTAATTACTCCAATTAGTTACTTGTCGTATTTTATGCTTACAGTACAAACAAGTTAGCCCGACTGCTACCGCCACACATTTAGATTTCATGTTTCGATTTAATGTCAAAATTTCACAACAATGCTACTTACTAGTTAGTTGTACATTATGCTTACAGTACAAACAAATTAGCCCGACTGCTACCGCCACACATTTAGATTTCATGTTTCGATTTGATGTCAAAATTCCACAACAATGCTACTTACTAGTTAGTTATACTTAGGCACTGAAAACTGTTGATGATAAAAACACGTCTAGTAGATTGTAATTATAATTTCAAAGTTGAATTTTCATATTCTAAAATGTTTCGGTTCAAAAAACTCTCGACGTCAACTAATGTAAGTCGTAAAAGCTGGTTAACAGATCTAATGGAAAATGACAAAATGATAAATGATGTGCTCAAGTGTGGCAGTCGACACGCAAAACATTGTATGCTGTAACATGATTGGAAACATTAATTTTCTGTTGGTAAGTAACAAGGAATGTGACCTGACAATGGTGTAACTAGGACGAAATTTTAAAAGGTTTTTATTTGCCAAACCAAAAATTTGCAATCCGCAATAATTCTTTTATAGTGATCCATCATCACTTTAAGCTTCTATTGTCATTTACTCAGGTCGTGACTAGTAGGCTAATGGATAATTGGAGTAATTTATGTACTTCTGCGGATGGTGTGTACGACTGTCGAATGTTTGCTTTTACTTAAATGATTTCTGGTGAGATAATAATTTGGCGATACGCTTTAACCGAGTATGCGGAACGAGTAGTTTCTAAAATTTCGTAATCCGCATCTCTTTTCTCTTTACTCTACTTGTTATTGACTATCGAATGTACAAGAGTTCACTGAAACGAGCTTAACAAGCTGTAAACCATAACGTAATGCATTTTAATTTTACTGTTTGCAAGTCTTTTGCCCTAATTTATGTGTTTAACAATGTGGCATAGTTTCTATCAAAAGGAACTGAGCTATCTTAAGATCTATTCTAACCAAGTCATTAATTTTAATGGCTCCAATACTTTTTATACACCTTAATAAAAGTACCAACAATATTGAGCGAAAAGTTAAATTTTTTTAAGTCTTCGTCAAGTCTGAAAAAACACTAGTACTTTTTATTATGAAAATGTTAGGAAAAAGAAGTACAAGCAACCGAAAACCAACAAAAAGACGAAATGCTCCAGTAACAGTATTACATACAGTAGTAAAAAATGATTTATTTTACTTTTATAATTAAGCAATGAACAATGAACTTTGGTTTTTTGGTTACGTAGTTGGTACACACCTACGTATAAACGTAAACACATTATGTAGATACCAATTTTATAATCTCATAATTTACAAAGCAACAAGGTCATGTTTGTGTAGTATAAATTGTTAAAGTTGGGTACAGTTTTAGTTAATTTAATCATTATTACAACCTATTAATGTGTATTCAGCCGTAAATATTGTGAAGCACATCCAAAAATTATTTATCTCAAAAATCCTAATAATCCTAATCCTAATCCTAGTAATTAATTGACTATCATAACTAGATGAACAAACGACTAGTTAATTACTGTAAATATTACAAATAGGAGCTAGCATTAGAATCAATTGAAGAGAATATAACATATTTTTAAAAAATCGATGAAATGTCAAAACTCCGCTCTTGCTTTACTCTAAGAAAATGCCAACCTCATTCTCTTCTTCCGGACCATAATCATCATCTGCAAAGACCGGATCTTCAATCGGTGCGAGCTTTGACGGATTAGCATAGTAGCGAGGGCTACGAGCAGATCCAGCAACGGCTTCGAACTGGGGAGTAAAAATGAGTAAATTATGCAATACCCTACGTTAAAGCTGGATAATCATAATAGAATTTTCTGCAAGTAAGTTATTTTTATTTACCTCTTGATTTGGGAAAGAAGCTAGAATAGACTCCTGATATCGCTTGAATGCCTTATCAGGTCTTGGATTCTTTGATGCCCATTTACCCCGCTGCGAAAGAGAAAAAATATTTAAACATTTAGTTGCACAGCACAGCTAAGCTAATTAAGACTAAAAATGTTAACATTAGACCAAAGAACCAGAAAATCGAATCATCTATCAACTTACATCTCCATCACAAAACTGACACATTTCATTATAGCTGTGATTGCTCCGACAATCAGATATCGGGCGACCCCAACGATCAGTTAGCAACTTTCTTTCTTCACGAAGCTGTAATAAAACGAGCAAGTAAATTTGGTTGTCAGATATCACAATCGCATTTTTAATTCATGGCTTACATAAACAATACAGTAAGCAAAAAATGAAAATATAAAAATTTTAACGACAAACCTCGCGCATTTCTTGGGCAACCTGCAGATGAAAGTCCGTTTTTGGTTCCTCAAACTTGAGAGGTTCTGACTTTGCGGAGCCTTTGTTCTTTTCGCACCAATCCCAGTACACATTCTTATTTGCAACGTCGGCAACTGGGGTCATGTCTAATGAAGGACCTATGTTGATTTCATCATCAAACCGGGAGACATTCGGTCCAAATCCATTGGGTCTCCTCTCACCCCCACGGCCACGATTTCCCCGTCCCCGCCCCCATGAACGCCGAACTTCTTCTCGACGCCCACCTCCGCGATGATAAAAATTGTAGTCTTTACTCTCGTGCCATCCCATTGACTGGAAGCTATTACCAGGATGACATCCTCCCTGATAATGTCCTTCGCCTTCCTCTTTCAGTTGGTTGGCATTATAGCTTGTTCCAGATGTCCACCCTCCTGTTGCCATTTTGGTTGTTGTAACAAACTATGGAACTTTTTGTGATTCAAGATTTAACTAACGTTCGGTTGGATTGCGCTTCCTGGTTGAGTAATAAATCAAAACGACACAGCAGCGGTCCTCCTCGCTACAAGTAATAAACAGAAAAGGACAAAACAATCAAGATAACCATATAGTATTGTGAGTTATAAAATATTTACTTACATCTGAATTACATAATTAAGATGTAGTTTCTAATAATAAATCAATAAGCCTTGTTTAACGTCTTGTAAAACAACTGACTGTCAAAAATTATAATCCGACTCTTTTGACAGACGTTGCTGTTATAATTTTAATTAATTGTTTTCACTTCACGGTTCAATTATTAAAATTAAATTATAAAATTAAAAGTATTTACCCAAAGACCCAACCTCGCTCACGTAACGTATTTACCTTCAGTTCAGTCCCTTTAGTTATGTAACTGTAACTCAGAGTCTGAACTGATAAGTGAAAGTTTTA
Source organism: Homidia socia (assembly GCA_036850745.1). Lineage (NCBI taxonomy): Eukaryota > Metazoa > Arthropoda > Collembola > Entomobryomorpha > Entomobryidae > Homidia > Homidia socia. The sequence continues at coordinate 4,570 of JAANSP010003398.1, forward strand.
AAAACGTTGTAAATCAACAGGTGAGGTGAGCATGAACCAGATAATCCAGTTTTCTCGAGTAAACACAATTATAAGAGGACAGTCTACTCAGGTGTTTAATGGTACTGTTAAAAACAGCTATCTGATCTGATGCGATTAAGTCACTCTTCAATTGTCAATTAAATCATCGATAAAAGTCAACAGTTGAGTCATTAAGCAATTAATTACTTTTGGTAAACAAAATAAATAGAAATTTAAACGAAAAAAAAATCAGGAATTCCGGTAGGGTACAAACCACAACAAGTCACCACAACACAACAACAAACATATTTTCACTTTTCACTCCACTACTCGAGCATCAGCCACAGGAGCCAGCATAATACCTGTTGTGGTGAGCATACTCTACTGCCTTTGAAAAGGGCTGTTCAAAACATCCGTCCACATAACATCAGAAGAAGCTAAGTTTCATTAAATTAGTTCAAAATTTGAACTTCAAATACTACATAATTATTTAACAAAAATTCAAAGTTGTTGAAAAACGACAAAAACGTAGTGTATGCACATGCACTCTGCCAAACCAAGAAGAAGAGCTCAAGAGCTGATGTTGAGTTGAGGAGACGATGCGGCAGGTGAAGTGAAGAGATGAGATTTATGAGATGAACGCATGTATTGCAACTTGAAGCAGTATTAGTTCGGTGCGGTGGTGGTGCGCTCAACAGCACAGCAAGCAAACAAGCAAAGAATCGGAACGGAATGGGAAGATTTTACGAATGTACAAACTCCGGACTGATGTGCAGCAAACTTGTGGACGATGTTTAAAACCAACGTTCATCCTTGAAGAATTGATGATTTTGGATTTGGATACAACAAAATGCAGCTTCGCAGCAATCTGCGCTGTGTACCCACTACCACTACCCAAAAAACCCAGGAATTATGTGTTTCCCCCTAGGAATAAAAAAATGCCTTAAATCATTTCATTCTCAAGGACTTTGTTAAATGTTCTACAAAATCAATTTAAATACAAAAGGAATCCAAATTTATTTATAAATTAACAGGAAAGTATTGTCCTACTTTTATGTGTTATTTGCCAATTTTAGCAGTTCAGGATCCGTTGGGTTAAAACGCTCCGAACTCATGATAAACCACAGTTTGCTCTTTGCTCACCACAGCCGAGCGCTATCTCCCGAATTTCATCTATGGGCTTGTCAGCTTGAATTTTGGAAATTTGAATAAGTTTTTTCACTTCATCCATGATAACTCGTTCGAGTGGAGTTTTGCCAAAGTCATTTAATTGGCATTAGCAAAAATCGCCGATGGGTTGGACAGAAATCTCCATGCGAAAAAAATAGATTAAGGACAAGGGCGTCCTCAAAGATTTCGAATTATGGAGTATTTGCATTAAGTATACGATACTTGAAATTTTTTTTTGCACAATTCGGGATCCGTGATAATCATTAGCCTGCAAGCATTTTGTAATGCAAACAGTTGGCATTTTATAAAAAAAAATCTAAACGCGATAAATAAATTTTATTTCAAATACCTAAAAATTCCAATTTAAACTTGATAAATGCTTCCATATTGTTCAGCCCAGTTGGAAAACTGCTTGTACTTATGCTTACCCAAATTCAACGTGTTACCCGAAATGGGAAGCCCATGGTATCTTTTCCAGCCCATTTTAAGCATTTTCCAGCCTCAAGTTTTTAAGTAGTACCTACGAGATTAAACCAGTAGTGCTCAGAATTAAACCCCATCATCATACTACTGCTTCATGCGTTATAGGTGCTTCTACTAACAAACGACAGTGATCTGCTCTGCTGGAGCCAAACCGGTAATAATGCTTCATCTTTCAACAAAACTTATATTTAGTTGGAGGTATGCATGCAAAAAAGGAAATGGTGAAATGGATGGAATCTACAAAGCTCATCGTCATCATACTTCCTACCAACTTGTTCTCTGATGAAAGCAGAAAATAAGCTGAGATGTGCCACTAATTTTTCAGTGTTGTGACTATAAATATGCATTAAATTAAACCTTCAAATTTAAAATTCGTATATAGGATTTTTGAGGAGAAAATGGAAAGTGTAAAATTGGGATTTGGACCTCCTTCATGTTTTTTTTCATTTCTATTTCTATCAAAGAAATTATTAGCTACTAAAAATAAATAAAATAGATTCAGTTTTTTCAGTAGCTGTAAAGGAGAACTGCGCTAATAATGGACTAATTTCATCAGTAGGCTTGCCTTCCAGGCTGCTGGAAGTTCCAGGTTTCGTTTTGTTTTCGAGTTGAGGTTGAGGAGCGAGAAGAAAGTAAAAAGCGGGCTTGCATGCAAATCTTTGGATTTGACATGGGAAGATATTTCAGAAGCATGTTCTCCGGATTGGTGTGCAGCTGGGATGTGGACGATGTTTGCGAAAGTCGGAAACCGACAACCGACGTTTCGTCCTTGAAGAATTGACAGAAAATTGAAATTGGAAAATTGGAATCCGCATCTTAATCTTGCACATGCACTAATGACAACTTATTGCTGATGTTTGCTTAAATGGTGCACTCCTCAAATAAAAAAATATTTTTGTCATGTATTTTTTATTCAAAATAAATTGTTTTGCATTTTGACATCCACAAAATATCTGGGCAAAATTAAATCAAGAGTTCAAACTCAATTAGTTGCTTTACAATTTGGATTCGGCATGAATGGCAAGTACTGGATCGTCTGATTGGTTTGTCAAGTTGATGTTGGCTGTTCCATCTGATCCAACGGTGACGATTGTTGTTCCAGAGATTACATCTCTGTACTGTCCAGCGGGGAGACATGTCTAACAATTTTGATTTTTAAAGAGTAATTATTAAGTGTAATTATTAAGAGTAATTATTAAAATATTTGGTTTTATTTAGGTAACCAAAATTAGTTCCATGATTTTTTTAAAAAAACTTTTACCTGAAGGGTGGCTGTTAACGGAGAGTTATCACCGTTAATTGCAACAAATCCCTTGTTGCCTCGGCAAAAGGCGATCTGGTTGTTGTCATTATCCCACCAGTTGGTCAGAGCGTTTCCATGGACCACATTTCTGAACTTGACCATGTTGTAAATTGGACTCCAGCGATGCTCACAAATCCAGCCGTTTCCACAAGATAAATCAGGATTGATGGTTGGAGGAGTAATTACACCGTTATTGTTTGGTGGGCCAACCTGTAAAATAATTGCACACGTTTAAATTATAATTTAATAATCAGTTAAATATTTGAATTGATCATAACAACTTAAAAATAAAAACTTAAAATTCCTAGTTTCTTACCCAGTTGTTAAGGTCCTCACCACCTTGGAAGTTTTGCTCCCAGTAATAAGATGACATGACACGGGTAACTCCATTGGGGTGAGCCAACATGAAAGCAGTTGCCATCTTGTACTGTCTTGAGTCTCTGAACGTGAGCACGGAACCACCACCACCATGACCCCGTTGATTATCATGGTTATCGATAAAGACAAGTGCATTACCATCGGGATAGAGACCCCATTCAGTACCCCAATTTTTCAACCACTTGAGTTGATTGTTTCCTCTAAAAGCATTTCCAAGCTGCGTTCCAAATCTAAAATCAGTTACTCTTCCAAGAGGAAAGTATTCGGAACCTCGGATGGCTTCACTGTCGGACATGTCAATAACTTCTTGGTAGATGAAGGGCTTGGCATTGGCAGGGAAACCGTGTGCGGTATTCAGGTTATTTAATCTGCCAAATATTGCTCCCATGTCTGCAGGCCACCTGGATTGGAATTACATTTGTTAAAAATTGGAAATAAAATTTTCACAACAAATCAATGATTTTTTAAAATTTAAAAGCAGAAATGTACATGTGCTTGGCAGCGTCGACACGGAATCCAGCGACACCCATAGAGGTCAGATTATTCATTAAACCAGCAATGTGTCCTCTTACATACTCCTGACCTTGATCAAGATCGGTAAGACCAGACAATTCGCAGTTTCTGACTTGGTTGGGATCGCTGTAGTCTTCAATGCCTCCGGAACTTGAGCTGCACTTGGAACGAGCGTTAAAATCTTGAGCAGAATATTCGGGGAATTGCTTTGCGCCGCCATTGTAGTTGCTGCCTCCAGTTCCTTGACCGGCCATTGATGATCCAGTCATGTGATTGATGATCAAATCAACGTAAATTCTAACACCAACGTCGTTACACCGCCTGACCATATCAGCAAATTCCTGTTGTGTTCCAGATCGGGTTGTCAAAACGTTGTAGCTGACGGGTTGGTAACGTTCCCACCAGGGTCGATTAGGATTAGAAACCACCGCATTTTCGGTTACTGGGGAAACCTGAACACCACCATAACCGTAGGGACCTAGGAATCTCTCGCATTCCTCAGCAATGGTGCTCCACTTCCACTCGAACAAGTGGACAATGGTTTGCCTGTTGGAGGTGAAATGGGGATCCCATTGTCCAACGGCGCAACCTGCAAAAGCTAAAACAAATAAAAGTGGCTTGAGCTCCATGATTTCTATCGTTTTTGTGTCAAGTTTTTCTACTGACCTGATTACTGGGAAACTAGCCGTATTTATACGCGGACCCAAAACCATTTTTTTTCGTTGTAATGAGTGAGGATTTAAACTATAAAACATTATTAATATTTTTCCATTCAGTCTCTTATTTTTCATGTAGCATTTTTTCCCCCATTTTGTCAGTTCTTTAGAAATGATGATTGATTTATGCATGTACCTAAGTAGAAAAATAAATGGTTACGCAGGCATTTTAACATATCAATTACCAATGCGTTCCAAAGGCAGTGTCAGGTAGGCCATTAAACAGCACAAGTAAAGTTTAAAGTAGTATTATGTAGTTGCATAACATACATAAGTTCCAGTAGTAATTCGGCGTTTGACATTGCATTGTTGTGGTAATTTTTTAAATCAGCGTCATGACTCATAATGAAATGACTAGACAATATTGTAACTCCATTGAGATTTGCCCTTTAAAAATTCAAATTTTTGTATAGGTAAAGTAAGCTGGCAACTGTAGTGCCAGCTTACTGGAGTGGTCTAGAGTCTATATGAGAACTGTTACAATTGGCAGTCTCCTTTACGCCCCATTGGCCGCGCTACACACCTACTACCACCACCAATACCAGAAAAATACACAAGGTTATCGGGAATGATGCTTAAATGTAATACTAGTGATAAGTTAAAATAATAAAACTTTCAGCATTTGTAGTTGCCTATTTTAGGCACACAAAAATTAAGCCTAAGTCATGTATGTATTTACAAACTAGAGAAATCGGAAATTATTTGACCTTCAGATTTTTAGAACTCCAGAAATTAAAATCTTTTGGTTTTGTGATTTATAGTATGGAGGGGACGCTACTCTTAAAAGTTTTCAAAATCGTCACAATCTGAATCTTCATTTGCCATTTTGGGTAATAACTGGAAATATTATATAGGAACTTATTATTGTATTTCGCAGTACTCGAAAAATGTTACATGAGACAAATCAGTAAATAAAAAGCTATTTGTCATTTATATTCCTATATTTTTTAATTCAAATAAAAATTCTACACTGGTATGTTCAATGGATTCGCCTAAGAATAGGACAATACATGCGCATCTGTTTACTTTGTCTGTCAATAAATTAGCTGTACATGATTTCCACATAGCAACCAAAAACTGAATTCATTGTACCCAGACGTTTTTAGCAAAAGGATGCTTGCGCAATATTTCATAAATACATTCAATTAACAGCACAACATTTTGTACACTTTTTGTTGCAACATGATATTAATAAAATTACTTATCAAATCTTGAGCTTTATTTTATTCTTGACAAAGAGCAAGCTGGTTTATTTGTTCAAACACAGAAATCATGTACTCTCTGCCGAAACAGTCCGTGGACGTTAATATCAAAGAGTAAATTCAAAATAATGTTTTAAAATGCAGGTTACTAGGTCCAAAGCAGTTGTATCATTTGATCTTGCACCGAGAGAGAGGTCATGAGTTTATAGGTTACCTATTAGAGTTACAAACTAATTTCAAAATCCAGAATGACATTTACAAACTAATGACTAGTTTATAACGATAATAATATTTTTAATAGTATGAATGAACCCCAAAAACTGTCAAAGACGAAATGAGTAATACCTGAATAACATAACTCCATTTGGCATGTTTTCAATCACTTTATTTTTACAATACAATAATGCTAATAGATTATAGATTTATCTTGTCCCTTAAAAATTTAGAAATGGAGTGTAGTTGGTAAAATCATAAGGAACTTCACTATCAGATTGTTCAGAAAACAGAAAATTACTTTTTTGTTTTTTTTTCGTACGTGCCGACGATAAGAATTGGTTGGAAATGGGATCGGGCGATCAACACCACCGCCATCAATGTCAATTTCTCCAGTGCACAATCAATAAATTTGCTTCAAAATTCAATGCTGCGAAATCTTCGAAATTGTACAGTTTGGATGAGAAAAATCCACAGAAGCATATAAACCCAAAGCAAACTGAAAATATTTGACAATTTTCTTTTAAAGAAGAACGAGCTTGTCTGCAAGAAGATTAAAGGTCTTGAGACAAATTTAAATTAGCCATGAATGGAAAGTAGTAAAGCAATATTTTTTGATGGGAAATCTAAAGTTTGCAACATGGAGTACCTTGCTTTGTAATATCTTACACGATTATTTCTTTAAAAATCTATTATCATTTATGAAAACTTATTCCATTTTTATATTGTTTTGGAATGCAAATACATGCATAAACAGAATATCAAGTACAATGCAAAGTAAATGATGACATTATAAGAATAACATTTTATTTTTATTTCAGTTAAA
>JAANSP010003399.1:0-11373 GCA_036850745.1 Homidia socia
CATTTGTTTTTGTGAATTGAAGAATAGAATTCAAAGGGGGGAGTGTTGAGTTGTATATTCATGTGTTGTAAAAATTGAATTATCCAATTTGGAAGGCTGATTAGATTATAGTTTATTACAACATTTTTACAAAAAAACAACCAAGTGGTGAGATTGATAATTTGCTACAACTTTGATATAGTGCTGAGATGCATATGATACCTAAAAAATGCAACCTTTTGACAGGAGAGCTTTGACCTTTGTTGGATACTTCACTTACTTGAACAACTAAATTGGTTCTTTACTTAAAAGAAATTTAGTTAATGATCATTTTGGCTAAAACTTACTTGCCAACAAGGTCCAAAGATTAATACCTCAAATTAACAAGATAACTTTTCCAATTTTTTATGAATGAATAGAAAATTGTTGACTTACATACTTTTAGAAATTTTATCGTCCCTGTGAGTTTTCATTAGTTAAATTCAGTTAAATTCTACTTCTGTTATACTACTTACTACTGAAATTTAACCAAAAATATTTCATATTTATTATATAGTAGTTAAGTATTTGACGTAAAATTTATATTTTGTCAATAAAGCTTGAAATGAAGCACAACAAGAAAAGATTTACAGCAAAATTATTAGTTTAAAGAACAAGTGAATGAATTTTGAAATAAACATAATAAAATTCATTTGCGCTTTTTATTTGCAATGAATATCATCGGTAATACAAAATCAAACTAAATGTTGCAAATTTTCCAATTTACTACCTTTTTTTGAAAATTGACTTCTTATGAAAGAGAAAGGACATTTTTTGCCAGATAGATAATTCTCTACATGTTCAAAATTACAAAACATTGTTCCATAGTATCATCTTCACCATCTCCCCCCATTCACTATTCAGAACTCTCACTGTCATCACTTTGATGGTACTCTCAACTTGAGGAGAGTCTCAACGTAATGACATGTTCAATCAATACCCGTATTATCTTGATGATATTGCAAACAGCGTAATGCAAACTACCTCGAGATGTCTTATGAATTTTTTGTTTGGTTGAATAGAATATGTATTTCCATTTGTTAAGCCCATTATAATCATCTTGTCGAAAAAATCAAAGCCTTGTGCTTCTAATAATTTTCCAAGAAGTACTGCTGCAAATCACGTAATGCGCATATTGTCGCATGCATGTCAACTGGCAATAAAGGTACAATAATGTTTTAGATGACATTTGCTCCACATAATCATCATGTCGAAAAAATCAAAGCCTTTTGCTTCTAATAATTTTCCAAGAAGAACTGCTGCAAATCACGTAATGCGCATATTGTCGCATGCATGCCAACTGACAATAAAGGTACAATAATGTTCTGGATGACATTTGCTCCACACTTTATGAGCAGCATGACAGTAAAGAACTGAAAAGTATTTATTATTAGTACCAGACCTCAAAAATACGTAGTAGTAGTGCACGTTGCAATGTAGCATATTTGATTTTTTGAAAGGTCATCATCAGTGATTTTTTCTGGTAAAAAGTAAAAATGAGCAAATGGTAATTATGAATGATATATTGTAGAATTCATATCTGCATAATTTATAATGACGATAAAAGACAGCGATGCAGAAACTCTTTGTCGTGTATGCATGACAGGAAAATGTGTTCCATAATAATCACTTGCATAATAGTATTCCCTATTGACTCCAGCAGATAGCCCACACATTTTCTCCAACATCATCGTTATCTCCACAGGCATTTACGTCATACGTCAGGGGATATAGAGATGTAATTTGCTTGGAACCAGTTCTTCATTCTTCGATATTCCCCATTCTGTGGACAGTGATGCATAAAAATATATTAAAAAGCTATTCATGCTAATGAACCTATGACCCAAAAAGAATCTCGTTACGCGAGAAGGTCTAAAATTTGATGCTACATATTATATATTTTTTACGAATAATACACAAGCTTTAAAATAAGATTGCTGACTGCTGGCTAAGGGGGAAAGGTCTTTGGTAAAAGAAATAAATAATTTTCACGCTGCTGCTTTAAAATCACTGTGAATAAATAAAAGCATGCAAAAACACAAACTAGTATTTACCAATCCATTTAATCAAGTAACATTGGTCCATGTCTTTTATAATTTGAATAAAGATTTGCCTTTTATTCTCTATCCTGTGTGCTGCTGAGGTACTTCTCGAGAACTGGAAATGTCGCAATGAAAACTACATGGAGTAATATCCTTTCCTTGAAAAACAACTACCGAGTCGCTTGCTAAAGCATCTATTTTCGTACAAATTAATGACAATGTATGTGTAGCGATGTTATCTGCTGGAGTCCTTGATGTCAATAAAAGTTGTTATTTACATTTCATGTGAAATGTTTGAGTTGAATAAGGAACAGAGTTATTTTTGCAACTTTTTTTTGGATGGAATGTGAAAAAATGGTGTATTGAGTCAACACTGTTGACAAATGAGAATAAATATTGTTAAGCTAACCAAAGTTGTATAATTGCTGTTTTCCATAAATAGGTAACAATATTGTGTCTTTGTGAAACTTTATTTTATAAAGGACAAGGGAAAATGCGCATGACAAACACATGAACAACATGTGGCAATAAAATTAGAGCTCTTTTGTTTTTTGGACTCATTTTACGCATGAAAACTTTTACCTTCCACTTTATTTTCACGTGTTCGTCATTATGAAAGGAGTAGAGTAAATATTTTCTTAGCAATCATCAGAACTGAAAGGAAACGGTGGTGTCACCTTAAAAACAGTTGTGGCAGAGTAGGAGTCATTGTCATTCACAAAAAAATAAAAGACAATGAGCATGCAATGTTATTATTACAATTTTCACGCATAAATGCCAACCTAAGCGATATTTACTTAGAATAGCGTATAGGTATGATTCTATCAACTTTTTCCGTTTGAACATTCATTAATGTTCAGTTTCTCGTGTGTATTTATAGATACTGTATTATAAGACTTTTTACCCATCCCATACCTTTGCCAATAATTTTGTTGGCAGTAAATTAATTTAATAACTGTTTTATGACAACGTCGGCCCTCAGACCCCAAAGTAAGACAAACTTCCAACTGGAAAGAAAGTTGAAAAACTTTTTTCCCTTTTCGATGCAGGTAACAAGTGGAAGCTCTCTTTCCTCTTAAATAAAACATGTGTGCAGTCAAATGGAATGAAAAGTGGCGACAATGGTTATTGATATCACGGATTCCTTATTGGATTGTCCGGTTCTGTCAAACAACAAGCAAAGATGTATATTCAGTGTTTAAACATTTAGAGGGTTTTGTAGAACACAGAACATTAAAGCATGCAAGAATAGAAGAATAGGGTAAATTAGTTACAAATATGTTTCACAGTCGTGCTTTTGCTATCCATTTTACCTACCCGCAATGCTAATCTCTTTCCTCATAAAACATGTGTGCAGTCAAATGGAATGAAAAGTGGCGACAATGGTTATTGATATCACGGATTCCTTATTGGATTGTCCGGTTCTGTCAAACAACAAGCAAAGATGTATATTCAGTGTACTTAAACATTTAGAGGGTTTTGTAGAACACGGAACATTAAAGCATGCAAGAATAGAAGAATAGGGTAAATTAGTTACAAATATGTTTCACAGTCGTGCTTTTGCTATCCATTTTATCTACCCGCAATGTTAACATTGTTTGTTGTGTTAGAAGAAGTAATGGTCACTTACAAATAAGAAAACAAAGTAAACGTATTACAGAAGGATCTGTAGAATGAAGCAAAGAACGATATTACATGTTATGTGCACGAGACCACCCACTATACAAAAACTTTTATTGTGGTGCTGTAACTCTAGCCTTTTATGTGCATTGTCTACATAAATATCCATTTCNTTATGCATGTGCATATGTATATATCTAAACAAACTAATGATAAGTATAAAGACACGCGGCTGTTGTTAAAAATAACAACAATGCTCTACCATAAATATTCGCTTTCAAAAATATGCAATTCTTTTGAAGGGACATTGGGTCATGGTAAGGTTATCTATAAGCTGCAGAAACTTGATTATGGCAGATCCTTACAAGCAGCGACAATGAGAGATCATTTATTTGAACATTTACATGTTGTTCCGAAATTGATGGATGATGATAATCCATACCAAACGCCAAGCAGTCATTGGCGAGGTGTCCTTTGTTGCTAATACTAACAAAAGATTTCGCAGTTTCAACACACGATGCCGCACACCTCTCAACGGATTGTCATTTCTGAGTAAATGATTTGATAAATGCCAATCATCAAGATAGTGCTGCAGTTGTAGCTTTAGTAACCTTTTAATGAAGTGGCAAGAAAAAATACCAAGAGGAAGGGAAAAGACAAACAATGAACTACCTGTTTAATCAGTATCAGTTGAGTAAACAACAAAATTTCCTCTTGCATGCCTTTTGCATGTGCTTATGGCTAGGATTGGCTGATATTATGATAATGCACAAACACGGACATAATGCTGACATTATAAGCAGAAGAAAGTGTGCAGTAGTAATCGCACTCAATTTTCTATTGTTCATTCAGACCTTTTGTCGTCCAGCAGGTCTCCACGTTTGTAAGATGATAATAGACGTTTGTTGTATAAATCGGTCGGTCGGTCGGTGTCGGTAGTTGGTACAAACCAAGGAAATCAAAATAACCCTTTCATTTGACTTGAAAATACGGCGAATCGGGTGCGAGACAAAAGAACGGCAGAAGATTTATTTGTGTACAGATATGCAAGATTTTAATATGCAACTGATACAACCCAATGTAAAACTTTATATTGAAAATGTTGCGTACAGCACGTGATAAATTCTTTTTATATTAGTCTATTTTTATAGTTAATATACATTTAGCTCACGAAGGTATCATATCATCTACCTAGTTAGTTTTTTTCAAGACTATATACTGTGTAAAGAATCACTCTTCAATAGTTCATAGGTTAAAAACATTCACTTGGAGCTGAGCTTCACTGGGAATGGCTCGTGTGAAAACTTGCTACACATTGAAATTCAAGATGTTGGAAAAAATCTAATTAAATTAAGCACTTACTGGTCATACAAACTTATTATTAGCTTCCTAATAGTAATCAAATAAAACCCACTTCCTTTGAAATAAGCATAATTCTTCATGTTCCCGCCTGTGTTTATTTACGACTTCTTTCCAAAGTTTCGTGTTGTTGAATCTTACGTACACACCTTAAAGTGACTGATGCGATGTGTTCCGTCATATATAACAGAGGATCACAATGGGGGCGGGCTCAAGTTAATCCGATTTTAGTTTAATAACCCCCAATGTAGGCACAATTTTGCCATTTGTGACTTTTGTAGTAAAATTCTACCAAAAACTACTATACTTACCGCAGTTGTGTAACTTCAATGGGCGTACGTTACAAATAATCTTATTAAAAGAAAGGAAGGCTATGCTTTCACGGGGCGTCTTGAGACATCACAGCTACATATTTTGTTTGACTGAAATCTAATACTATACATACTTATTATTAGGTTCATTTCTTTTCGAGACAAAACAAAATGCCATACATTTGCAATTTGTACAGCCTGGAACAAGCAAGAACGCTTCCTATCTTGTACATAATTCATCTATTTTACTAATGTTCTGCCAAATTGATTACACAGATTAGTTTTGGTTATTATGAACGTAATGTTACTCGTTACACATCAAAGGCTTCCAACTGCTTGTGATAACAACCCAAGCTTAAGGCTGCGATTATTGGTCAACTACATGCCTATTCCGTTTACTGGGACGCACAAAAATGCTGAGCTGTTGAATTACAAATTGTAATGGCTTAATTAACAACGCCTCTTCATTCGAATTTGCGTTGGCGAGGAGGTCAATTGGAAGCTACAATTACGCTAGATTTTTTAGAAAAGAAAACAAGTCTTTGGAACAAAACGGGTATTAATTTCGCAACACGTGGAAACCGCAGGTGGTGGTAATTAACCTGCGGGCTGCAAAGAGCGGTGTAACAAGGTATGTGTTCATTTAGGTAGTCGTATTCATTTACCAGTGCGTAGGCGTATGACCAATGTTTAGCAAAGAAACAACACTGCGAAATTATCCCTAATTCATCCTGTTTTTGAATGTATAGGGGATATGGATCNTGTTCATTTAGGTAGTCGTATTCATTTACCAGTGCGTAGGCGTATGACCAATGTTTAGCAAAGAAACAACACTGCGAAATTATCCCTAATTCATCCTGTTTTTGAATGTATAGGGGATATGGATCGGATCACCTATGTAAATAGCCTGTCTAAACAAAACTTGAGGCATGATTCATGAATGAAATAATAAAAAGGTTAAGGGACCAGAAGGTGCTTGAATTACTTGTGAAAGTCCACATGTTATTGGTGTTCCAGAAAAGATAAACTCCTGTTTAGTCTATACCATGTATAGGGGATATGGATCACCTATGTAAATAGCCTGTCTAAACAAAACTTGAGGAATGATTCATGAATGAAATAATAAAAAGGTTAAGGGACCAGAAGGTGCTTGAATTACTTGTGAAACTCCACATGTTATTGGTGTTCCAGAAAAGATAAGCTCCTGTTTAGTCTATACCGTCTACTTTTAAATTTACATTCTGATTTCCTGCTAATAACATTTTAAATCTCCTATTTTATAAACCAGCAGCAGCAAAACACAAGTTGCGACTTTCGACCTCATTTGTTATTTAGTCAGGCGGTCGTCTGACTATTTTCAACTCGCGTATTCCACTTTTGTTGACTATTATTCATAAAAGGCATCTGAAAGAATAAATTTCCTGCTAATAACATTTTACATCTCTTCTATTTTATAAACCAGCAGCAAAACACAAATTGCGTCCACATTTGTTATCTAGTCACGCGGTCGTCTGACTATTTTCAACTCGCGCATTACACTTTTGTTGACTATTATTCATAAAAGGCATCTGAAAGAATTAAAAACAAAAATGTAGGTTTCCAGTCGTCGTACAATGGTTTTTTATCAGATGCTACACACATGTTATTATTTTTTGTTTACGATTCGCTTGATTACAATTAATGAGTTTAAAGTTGAGAGTACACAACAGTGCAATAAAGTGATGCGGTAGTGTTTTAATTCCTTGTATATAATAGCTCTACGTCACCACAACTTGTTTGGACATTTATCCCTACTTTGTAAAAACTTTTTCATAAAACAAAAAGCGTACTTAAAACAGTTTTAAGATTGGGAACGCAACTTTGTTCTCCATTAGAGATTGACAAGGAGAGGAATATGTTTTGGCTCATGGCTCATCCAACGAAAAACAACAACAACAATACAGCATAAAATGAGCTCTCTCTCTCTCGTGCTGCCTACTCACCTAATATAAAAGAGCATCTCTCAGTCTTTTCTACCCACACGTTGGACTATAGCCTGTTATATGCTCTATTATATACTTGTGGTGGTGGTTACTGATTATCCTTTTCACTTTTACTTGCATTTTGCTATTATCCATCTTCCTTTTCCCGAGCATGCCACACGTAGTATATTTCTTTTTCTCTTTCCTTGTGTCTCACAGGAATTTCACGTAATTTCTTTGCCAAGAGGAGGTTGGATGAATTTTCGTATGGATGTAGTACTAGGCTTCTACTGACTTGTTTTTGTGTGTTTAGAATATTTTATATGGAATGATGAACATTTTTTGAGGTATGTTGGCTTGCATAATATGCTACATATGTATATCCCAGTGATAAGTCCTCTCGTCTTTCATACGCAGAGAGAAAAAGTTGCCTCAAAGCCACAATCATTCTTGGAATTGACTTGAGTCCGCTACAATATCCCACTTTAGGCTCTTGACACTAAACCAACACGTAGCACATATTTTCTTAGCTTGAAAAAAACTTTTACTCCATATGTTACATGTTCCTACCATAAGCCTATGTATTAGTACAACCAATTCTTCTTCATTCACGTTTTCTTTCTTCCCAGGACATGTACAACATAACAAAATGAATATTAAACATGAACACAGGTATGCAGTGTGCATATGTGTTCTTTACTACATACATTGCACAATAACATTTTCACAAGTTTATTTTTCTAAAGTTGATCAATGGCTCACTTACATCCAACTTTTAGCCATGTGTGAAATTTCCTCCACAACTGCCAACTTTGAATCAAAATCATGTCTGATGTATTGAGATTGATTTTTTTATTTTTTGAATCCTCAAATAAAATCTTGATTTTTAAAGAAAAAAACAAGTGCGATGCTTAAAAGTATTTTGAAGGCAACGTTATTCATTTTGTATATTATAAAATTTCAAACATGATCAGAATTTTCTTGAAACTCAATTTGCAAAAAAGTACTCAAGTTTTTAAATTGTGCACATAATTTGTAATATTATTATTGTACCATATTTTTCTTGCTAATGGAAATGCTCATAATGTGCTTACCCAACCCATTATATCATTGCTTTCTGCTATGTAATACATTTAGGCAAACAACCTAGCTAATTTTAAGTAAAAATGTCATATTACGTTTATCAGGTCCACGATACTTTTTCTGATGGTATGATATAAGATTCATATCCAATATATTAAGTGAAAAAGTACCAATACAAATGTCTGTTTATAACAGATTATTATTATAAATTATAGCACATGTTAAATAAGCTTCAGTGGGAACACGTCAGTTATACGTCTTGACTTGAACTACCGTGTAGAATCCTCGTAGACAATATATATTGCGGTGCAATTTTTAAGAGAAAATGTGGGCTGCTTATCTTCACTTTTCTATGCATGTATTATAACATCATCATTCTTAGTCATTGATGCGTTTAACCGTGTAGGATTGGTCGTCGTGTGTCATCGTGCATACCGTTATTATCAGAAGATGAGAGAGAAAAGGAGAAAAAATCCGTGCATCTCCGAAAGAACGGTTAGAAATGAAGTCTTGTTGTTTGCAATTTGCATGAATATATGCCTACTTATATGAACTATACGGAATGCTCCAGCAGCAGACAGACAAGTAAACCGTAATATTAAAAAATATAAAATGTAGACCTTTCTCTAATGTAAACGCTCTAATGATAAAAGAATGTGGTAGAAAACAAACACTTTGGATGGTATACACTTGTTTGTACATTAAATGTAACACAGTAAATAAACTGTACTTTGTACTTTAGACACTGAAATGTGTTAACGCTACATATTATAGTGGTTGTGTTATATTTTTTAACCAGCATTTACAAAAAAATGTGTATTATCTCGACATGCAAAGGAACATAAATATCAGCAAAAAGAAATCTTTTCAATTACTCAACTACTCGGCACATCTTTTCTTTGAGGAAACAACTTTTTGAAAAAAAAGTTGCGATTCACAGTCAACAAAAAGAGGGTATGTGTATTATATTATATACGCCATAGATTGTTGTAAAACAACAAAAATTACAGCAAGAAGTGTTGTTCCGAATACCATTTAGGAGACCATTACACAAGGCAATACAACACTAGGATGCATTCCAAACCACATGAAATACTTTTGAAACCTGTAAAGCAAAATGTGCAATTTTCTCTTGAAGGATGCATTCCAAACCACATGAAATACTTTTGAAACCTGTAAAGCAAAATGTGAAATTTTCTCTTGTTCTGTAAATAATAAAATATTTTTCGTTTTCTCTTCTTTACAAATGGCATTGCACCAAGATCAAGTGCTCATGTAAGTGAGATGAAAGCATGCAGATATGTAAATGCAAAGCAAATATTATACCTCAATACATTCTCTTCACAAGTTGCATTTTTACAGACATGTAATAAATAAGTAATACGCGTGTGAAAAGACCTATTTGATTTTCCTTGTACTACTAAAATAATGTATAATGACATACATACATGACACCACCACTACCACCACCAGACCGACAGCTCTATACTTTTTTGGCACTTTTTTTATTTTTGAACGTGCTAAGCCTACTCTGTCACCGGTAATTTTTTCTGACTTGAAAGAAATACAGGATGCTGCAATTGGCCTGAACTGTCAAATTACGTATTTCATTTTTCTTTCGGATGTCAAACAAGCTTTAATGTTACTACACAAATAATGTTATATATTATGTATGCGTGCATTTTTGTTTCAAAATAGTATAGTATAAGGTATTTGTACCTAGTAATGGCCTGTAAAGTTATTATGGCAGAAAAATGGCAAAATTATTAGAATGGATGGATACACAAGTGTGCATGTAACACTTCCATTAAAATGATTTATAAATAGCAGCAGCAAAATAAACACCTTTCACCGGCAGCAGCATGCCAAACCAACTGGTCTCTCTCTCTCTTATTTTTCTTTTTCTTAAATTGCACTAGTAGTTCTCGGAAACGGCTCAAGCACTTTTCTTTCATTGACTGAATTAGGGATTACAATACTAATGACATGACGGTTGTGTGGTGTTGTTGCTGGTAGCTAGCTGCTGTTGGATGATGGCAGAATTTACGTCATTCTCTCAAAAATTGCTCCCTAATAATAATGATGGCAAGTAATGTAAACTACTTATTTTCAACTATATTTTTCCTGTGTGCAGTACGTAAATGTACCTAGAATAAAGTAAGTAGTGCAATGTACTTTAAAAAATAGTATTCTATCGTGGCAAAAAACTATAATACTTTTAAAAGCTGACAAGTATAATAAATAGTTTGAGAACAAAATATTACTACACGACCGCCAGCAGGTTCGTATGAACTTTATCAAGGCGGAAGGTCATGAAAAATTATTGCACGAGTCAGATTGAGAAGTCGACATTTTTAACATTGCCAGCTATTTATAACAAAACGAGTGCTAGTTGACTTTTATATTAAATTAATGAGCTGGTTGTGCACACAAAACATCACATCACCCGAGCTTTTATTTTTATATTTTGCTCGCATGGCCTTCTTCCTGCCTTATTTTTAAAAACATTTTCTTCACATTCATTTCATGTCATGCCAGTCAATTTACTTGTTGTGAGGGTAAAAGTGATAGCTACTACCACTACGACAACTGCTCCTTTTCGCTGGATTTTGGTGACAGGGAGGCTTTGTACATTTGTGGATGTGAGTTATTGTAAATGCTCATATATACATACCTAGCCCATGAATGAACATCCTTTCCTCAGTGTAAACTCAGCAACTATTTATTATTACCATTTGTCGGTACTGCCTTGTTGAAAAACATCACAACAGGAAGAGTGGAGAGAGAAAGAAGGAAAGGAACAACTGTGTTGAATGCATCAGACGTCATCCTTTTGTGGTGTGTAGTAAAATGTTAAAAAGGAAAATTAAATCCTTTACCTCTTATTTCTTGGCTTCAACTTCACTTTTTGCTTGCTTCTCGCTAGACTGACAAAGTGTTGGTTTTTAAGTAAAGTTGCTTGTCAGGAGAAGTTGAGAT
>JAANSP010003401.1:0-11372 GCA_036850745.1 Homidia socia
TCACAGGTTCACACTCACGCACAGGATGTTTGTTGTCGAATGTCGATGTAGAGTGTCGAGCTGAGAAAAGGGCGAGTGCAGTTAAGAGAGTCAGAGTCAATTCGTGAGAAAAAGGGTTAAATACCCACATTGAAGCAGTGAATAAATGCCCGAGATCCGAATGATTTCGGTTTCAATAACATTTAATATAATTTCAAGTTACATAGATGCTCTCAATTTATGTCATGCATTACAATTATGATGACGCAAATGAAAGGCACCTTCCTTTTCATAAAAAGAGAAAAAGTAACAAGTACAATGTATTTTCAATGTTACCATCCATGAATTTCATTCCACATAAATATACATTTTAAGGGCAGATATTGGTATTACGATCACGACAATATAGCCAGCTCATCAGAAAATTTTTGTTGTAATGTAAATACTGGACTGACTCGTATTTACTCAAAAAGATGATATGGTGAAGCTTAGCTTAGCTTGTTGAATTGGAAGGGATAATTTTTTTTCATGTTTTTCCTTGCGTGATTGCTTGCTTTCATTTTCGTTCATCTTGTCTTTTTTCTTATTTTCTCTGCCCTTTGATGACTGGATGGATGATGATGACGAGACGATGCCTGCGTAGTGTATGTTTTTTTTTATGTATTTACCTATTTGTATTTACAGTTTGCATAAAACAAAAAGAAAAAAAGTATGTGTTATGTGTGTTGTGGTGTATCTGCTGTTGCTGCTGCTGGTTTTGGTATATAGATGGATGTTTGTTGGTCACATCACATCACATACATGAACATATGGAGTTTTTGGCGCATATTATAATTCATGCTGTTACACAAAAAACACAACAGTGAGAGAGAACTCACAGAGAACAGAAGAGATGATGAAGAATGAAATGATAAAAAAATATTAAATGCACGCCCTCTTTTTAAACAAGTCTTTAATTCTTCTCTCAAATGAATTTTCTCTATTATATCTTTTTATCAGTAAAATAACACATTAATTAAGGTCATATAGGTTAGTGCTAATCCAATCCAAAAACATATCTTTACTTTGTGACGTGTGCGGAAGTCAGTATTAAAGCCGTTTTAATTGTTTGAAGAAAATGGCAAAAATGTAAATGTTAAAAAAGTTCATGTATTTAAAAGAAGAAATTATGCGTTTCAAGATCATGGTGTCCAGCAGTGTTTATTAATTTTAACAGCGAGTGAGTAAAAGTCAGGTCCTGGAACTAGGAACAGTTAAAATAAGGTAATAATCTGATTGTGAGTTTTAAATATTTCCTTGCCTTTAGTGTATGTATTGAAAAGTGTATTTGTTTTTCCATTTCCAGAGTTAGAATGTCAGTGAACCGTCGATGGAAAATGAGAATTTTACACACACTGTATGTACTCAAACTTTGCAGATACTAAAAAAACTAGACAAGGGAATGCAATAATCTCAGTCTCTTTTTGTACGTAAATTCGGGTATTACAAGTAAAGTGTAAAAAAATCATCATAGGAATAAGTTATGGCCGACCAGTTTGCACCTGCCCTTTCCATTGTACTCATTTTTCAGCCGTTGTACTCGGCTTTCTAGTTTTAAGGTAAATTTTGCTAAACACACCCAACAAGAGATAAAAAAGTAAAACGAAAACAAAAGCCTAATCAATTGGGATAATTTAANGCTTTCTAGTTTTAAGGTAAATTTTGCTAAACACACCCAACAAGAGATAAAAAAGTAAAACGAAAACAAAAGCCTAATCAATTGGGATAATTTAAATTTTGCTTTCAGTGACATCTTAATATAATGAACCGAGGCTGGGGACTTTGATATTTACTTATATCGCAATTCCCCTGTATTCAAAACAATGGATAGAATAATGTTAATAAAGCCAAGGTGGCTTTATGTAGGAAGTGCCTGCATAGCGGTACTTGTGATATTTGGAATGCAGGTTATCATTGGTCTATTTACAGCTGGAATCGCGTTGATTGCGGGGTGAGATAATCATTACTTTCATTACTTATTTTTCATTATAGACGTTTTATGTGTAAATGAGAGAAAAAATTTTTATATTTGTTTGTAGGGTGAGTTTTAAGCTGTATGTAGATTCAACCAATCAAGCTGGTAACAACGGTTCTAGTAAAAAGCAAACTGTAACAACAAAGTCTTATTCACCGTCTTCGCCTATTCGACCGCCTCGTCCAAAGATGGACATGCGATTAAGTGGATCTGCAATTATAGATGAAACGTTACATGAAATGGTAGATTTTGTACTCCGCGATTATATTCATTCGTGGTATGACTATGTTAGTGAGGACGATGAATTTATTCATGAACTAAGAAAGGCATTGCAAGAAATTTTGGTGAACGTGTCTTCAAGGTTAGCTTTAAAATTACGGACTAAAAATTGATATATTAGCTTATCTTGAAGAGTTTTGTATGATTTTACAAAAGTTTTTAAATTTTTTCTAAAGGGTGAAAGAAATTGATTGGATCCCGTTTCTTACGACAAGTCTTGTGGATGATGCCGCGTCTCATCTTCGATTGTATCGAACTGCACTAAACAAGGTGAAAGCAGACTCAAATCGCGATTTGCTCTCAGAATTTTTTGACTTGGAAGCTAATATGGAAAAGAACTTGTGTCGGGATATGGTTTGCATAGACGATTCTCATCTTCAAGGTAAAAAAAATTAGTTGTCACTTTTGTTGCAATTTGTGTTGTGGTCACTTATGATGATGTACTTTGCCAATTTGTTGCAGACTATTTGAATGGAATAATGGAAAGCATCATGTACTTGCTGTTACCACCTGAAATATACGGATGTAATGCAATCGGTGTTCTTGCGCAAGATTTGGTAGTACAGTATGTTTTAATGCCAGTCTTAAATTTGATAAGTGATCCAGATTTTGTCAATCAGTATATAGTTTGGTTGGTAAGTGAGCAAGTTAAAAATATCGGAATTATAAGCCAGTTATAAAATACCTACATGTTGATTGACTAAACGATTGTTGTGTGCAGTGTCAAGGGTTCCCGATTTCAGGGGAAGCATTTTTAACTGTGATAAGAACTAGTGACAGTCAGGAAGAAATGAATGCAGTAGATGTCTTTTTTCAAGATCAGCACAGAGAGTTGGTATGCTGAAATTTTAAGTTGTAATCTAGCAATTATTATGGTCTTTAAATATGCATTTCGTTCATGATTTTGTTTCTTGTTACTAATTGAATTGGGATTTGATATTCATGTCTAGAAACATTTGCAAAATGAACTTGGAGAGGATAACTCTATAAAACAGCAGTCAAAATATTTAACGCTCATTCGTAAAGCGGTTGAACAGAGAATTAGTATGCTAAAAGAAGGCGGTGAAGACGATTGGAATGACGAGTGGCAAAATTACCTAATGACTCCTGGAGTAAAACTTCACAATTTATCTTTGGGCGAAATCTTAAAAGATAGTGTAGCTATGTCATATTTCTTGGACTATATGAATTCTGTTGGTGGAACCAATCACCTTCTTCTTTTCTTAAATACCCACGGTATAAAAATTAATTAAAAGATAGTGTAGCTATGTCATATTTCTTGGACTATATGAATTCTGTTGGTGGAACCAATCACCTTCTTCTTTTCTTAAATACCCACGGTATAAAAAATTATCTTTTTTGCTGATACAATATACAATATAAAATCTTAGCTGTTGACCACATATCTGCACATTTAAATTTTGAATAGCTTGGAA
The DNA here is from genome assembly GCA_036850745.1 of Homidia socia. Lineage (NCBI taxonomy): Eukaryota > Metazoa > Arthropoda > Collembola > Entomobryomorpha > Entomobryidae > Homidia > Homidia socia. Next base: position 3,709 of record JAANSP010003401.1, read on the forward strand.
AAATTCGGCCATTTCTCAATTGCTGGCAATTGAAAATAGTAGCAAAGGTGCTCAAACAGGGAAAGACGAATCGGAAAACAATATGGCTATGTTGGAATGTCTCCGTGATTCTGCATCTAATGTCTATGATGAATTTTTGTGTGATGCGGTAATTTTTTTTGAACAATCCATACCTAAAAGGATAATCTTACTCTTGTATTGCAAAAATATTATTTTATCTATTTAACTTTAGGCAGTGCATAGAGTGAAATTACCTGAAAATGTGGTGAAGCGTTTTCACATACAACTTCGGACAGAATCCGTTAGACTCTCATTATTTGATGATATCCAGGAAACCCTAGTCGATCTCATGCAAAACACTGAAAAGTTTTATCCCTCTTTTATCCGTAACAAGTTGTATATCAAATGTCTAATGGAGTTGGACCTCCTAAAGGCGGATGGTATGTCTGCTAATAGTGGATCAGATGATGAAGATGAAGATTTAAATTCGTTGGAAGATGATCTTATGGATCATCAAGATCATGGGGACATTGACGAGTTTCAAACTTGTCGTGATTGCTTAAAAATGCGAATGCAGTCATTGGGTTTACGTCAGGACGAGTAGGCGGATGGTATGTCTGCTAATAGTGGATCAGATGATGAAGATGAAGATTTAAATTCGTTGGAAGATGACCTTATGGATCATCAAGATCATGGGGACATTGACGAGTTTCAAACTTGTCGCGATTGCTTAAAAATGCGAATGCAGTCATTGGGTTTACGTCAGGACGAGTTGCTGAACTGGGAGAAGGCACATTTGGATAAAAAGTATCGTTTACGAGCAGAAATAATAGAAGCTGGACTTACGTCTGAAAAGGGGAAGCAGTTTGGAGTTTATGCTGTTGAAGTGACTAGAAAAGATTTACTGGATGGATTGGAAAGAAAGTGGCACATTTATAGACGCTATTCAGATTTTTACGATTTTCACCAGTGGATTAAAGGAAAGTGGATGCGTATGAACAAAATTGAATTTCCTGGAAAGCAGGCGTTCGGAACTACCGATAGAGCATTCCTAGAAAAACGAATGGCTGCCCTCAACAAATATTTAATTATGATTTTTTCCTTTACTTCAGAGCAGGCAAGTAGTTAGTAATAATAACACCTTTAGCCTCTTATTTAATTGCGTTGCTCGTTTTACCACAACAATAATTTTATTAAAAAACCTTTTCAAGAGTTTCATTAATTCAAAAATTTCGTTCAACCTCTAGTGCTTTGGGGAGTCCCTACAAGATGCTTTGCTTCACTTTCTTGAGCCTGGAAATTATACTGTCAAAAAGAAGCATTTGAGCGAAAAGTTGGACAACTTTGTTAACCCATTAAAACAGTCCGTTAAAAGCGTGACACATGCTGTAAAAAGTGCTCCAGATTCTTTCATCAACACGCTTGATGGATTTACAAAAATATTTTCTTCAAAGTCTCCAGAGACTGACCAAATTTAATACCCTGAAAGTCGGTTCATCAATTGACACTGAGGTAGGTGTAATCTTAAACTTAACGTGTAATTACAGTAAATCTACAAGTGGCAATTTACTTAATGTCTTTCATTTTTGGAAACTTTCTATCAGGTGGATGACAACATTCCGTTGCGAATCATACTTCTGATGATGGATGAAGTATTTGACCTAAAATCAAGAAATCAATGGTTAAGGCGAAGAATCGTTGCCTTTACTCGCGAAATTTTGAAGGCAATGTTGGGCGATACCATAAACAGAAGAATAGTTGACTACGTTGCCTATCTTACTTCTCCCGACAGGGTATCAGGATACCTTAGGAATTTGCAGTAAGTTGAGTTAAAATTGTTATCAGCAATCAATAATACATTGTGATTATTCATTACAAAATTCAAACTATTAATTCTCTAGGCGAACCTTATGGCCTAATGGTCAGAGAATAAGTCAAGGAAGCAGTAGAGATAATGCCACAAAAATGAGAACAAGGGTAGCAGCAAAGGCTGCCCTGTTGTCTTGCATATCAGGTAGCATGTAATTTATTAATTGTTGAGCATCGTCATTATTACTAATTGAAGCATAGTTATCCTTTACTGCTATATGGAATAATTTTAGATGAATTGAAGCGCCTACTTGGCAGTGACACAGCAAGACGAGGAGTACTTTCTGTATTTGACCTCCTCCAAAACCGAGTTCTCAATCGAAGGCTAAGTTTAGTCCTTTTTGAAGGAATTTTGAAAACACTATTTCCAGATAAACCGCTCGCCAGTATTATTCAGCGTCTTCATTACCGATCCAATCGAGTAGGCAAAGTTAGGCCGTTTATTGTTCCGAATTCCAAACTGAATCCTGGGACATCGCTGACAATGTCACATCTTTCACCAAGGGGCTCTCGGAAGAAGAAGTCAACCTAAATGCCAGTTTCATTTAAACTAACTAGTGGAAATTAATATTATTATATCGGTATTTTATTTTCTTAAATTATTGTACATTAATGCGTTATTATTGTTTTATGTCACTCACTAAAATGAAATTCGTCACAGTACATTCATCATATATGCCACAAAGTTTGTCTATTCACGTCCTTTTTAAATTATTGTAAAACCGTGCGTTTGTTAAAATAAGTTCTGTATTTCGTGTAAACACTGTGCTGTGCGCAGTAAATTACGTTTTGTATATTTGTTCCTAACCGAGTACACAAATTCAAGTGAACAGATCATTTTTATTATCGAATTTACATTCCGTGTTTTTAAAGATTATAACAATTAACTACCATATTTTTATGTAAGATCTGATGTGAAGAATTGGAGAGGTACAAGTCATCAAGCTTTACAGAAAATGTATGCAACTGTAATTATTTTGAGCTTATTATTGTGTGGAACCATTTCATTTCCAAAAAGTTCATCAATGTGCCTTTTTAAAAGTCAGGAAGGAATGAATCGTTGTTTTAACTTTCGCTGTTATTATTACCAATTATTATTACTACGTATTATTATTATTTTGTAATATTATGTCTGCAAGCCAAGTGATGCATCTCTTCATATTCTATATAAATATTGCAAAGTTCAAAAAGTACGACACACCTACTGAAAAAATATTTGATAAACTTGTAAATTCTAATTAGAAATGACCATGTCAGAAAAATGATGTAAGATTAAGTATTCTTAATTTACATTTTAAAAACTACCCTTCTCTGTGATAGAAGACTACCTTCAATCGTAGCATATAAGTACAATGATTGTGTTAGTTAAGTTGATAGTTTATGTTTATACATATATCTAAAAGTGTTTAGTAAAGGACTAAGGCTACTTATAATATTTACGATTTGGTTGGTTATATATTGTTCAGTTGACTATATGAATGCGAAATCGTATGTTTGTTGTTCAACACATTTTTGTAAGTAGCTTTGTGCAATATCATTATTGCCTCTCATCATATAAAGTGCTTCGAGTCAGCAATAAATTTAAAAAATGTGCATTGAAACAGCACATGAGCTATATTTAAAAATCAAATTCACTGCCTTCCACTACGATTTTAGTGTCGTCGTAAAATGCATTATTCATGTGAATCATAAAATAAAACCTTGAGGACAGAATTTATAGAAAAACGATTCCCATCTCTAATCCACAAGAAACTATGAAAATATATGCACATGTGCCGCTCATACTTTTGGTGTTATCATGTATCATTTTAATAATTATTTGTGTCGTTCATTTTCATTATGCACTGTACGAGGTTCTTCTTAGCTGCACCTGCGTAGACTGCCTATTCTTGTGCTTCCAGTAGTACACACATAAAAGCCGTATTAATTTAGTGCTGACTAACAAAACCAATCTGTAAGGATTTTACCCACAGAGTAAATATTTACATTTTACAATAATGAAGTGGTGATTCTCATTGTCAGTTTTTTTGACTTACGATTCTTTTCATGCGTTACGGGTTTTGTAAATTGTAAATGTTCACACAGATTAATCATGTTCATGTTGTACTCTTCGTCACTCCGCAGTATTACATGGGCGAAATTCTACGGGACCACGCACTTCATATTACTTGTCCAATATCATCAACTCATGTATGCATACTCACTATTACTCACAAAAATGTTCCGATTTCACGTTTATGCTAGATATAGATGTATGCAAGTTGGTGTGATCAATTTTTATCTTATCTTTCCACAAATTAATTTACCTATACCGTGTCATTTTGGCATTCTTGTCCGATTCATCCTCATTTCCTATGGTGTTTTAGTAGGATTTGAATAGAAGTCAAGTGATGATATATAGTTTTGTTGAGTCTTTAGTATTTTCAAATTCAGTTAAACCTAAACCTGTTGAAAAATTATCAACTATTATAATAACAAACTTGCGTTAATATAAGTATATTTTTATTAGTATTTTTACCCATAGTTCACACCCATGAACAACATTCATTAAATATCATCCTTTTCAAGAAGTAATGAGTAAATAAGGTAGCCATTAAAATATGGTGTTTTAGTAGGATTTGAATAGAAGTCAAGTGATGATAAATAGTTTTGTTAGATCTTTAGTATTTTCTAATTCAGTTAAACCTAACCTGTTGAAAAATTATCAACTAGTATAATAGCAAACTTGCATTAATATAAGTAGTTTTATTAGTGTTTTTACCCACAGCCCACACCCATGAACAACATTCATTAAATATCATCCCTATTCAAGAAGTAATGAGTAAATAAGGTAGCCATTAAAATGGCGAACGACACCCCTACTCATAATAGTACCAATACCAATGAAAAGAAGGGTAAGCTACTTATTTGACACCGGGGTTAAATGAGTTATCTCAAGTTCTTGGCCACATACAGCAAAATATTATGCATATTTTTTCTTCTTTTTGATTAAGGTCATTGGTATCATCTCAAGCAACAGTCTTTGAACGCATGGACACCTAGATATACTTCAGCAACTGTGTCACCTTTAATGATTGGCTTTGGAATCATTCTCATTCCAATTGGTATTGTAGTTCTTATAATTACTACAGACGGTGTAGACGATATCAAGGAAATAAGAGTTGATTATACTAATTGCAAAAGTATCGCAAATTCTTCCGTGACATGTGCACAATATCTCATGAATCGCCATCAAACTGGACACAATGATGCATGTCAGTGTAATGTAGAATTTGAGCTGCCGAAACCTATGAAAGTAATTTTAAAAAATCTTATTTTCATAATTAAGTTATAAATCAAAGCAAGTTTTTTTAAGTGCTCGCATTATGTATAATTATGTGATTTTTTGAAAATTGTATAGGGGAAAAAGATTTACTTGTATTATGAACTGGACAATTTTTTTCAAAATATAAGACAGTATGTGAGATCCAGGGATGAAAATCAACTGTTGGGGAAACTTGGGACTTGGGACAATCCCAGTACTCCAACTAAAGATTGCAAGCCTTTTGATTATGACGATGAAGGTGTACAAATGGCATACTAATAATTATCTAAATTATAAGATTATGAAAGTTTGCACAATAATTGAGTAAGGTGTACAATTTCTTTGATTTGCGTCCGTGAATTAGGAAAAATTATATTTCCTTGTGGTGCCGTGGCTAATTCAATGTTCAATGATTCTATTCAACTTTACCTCAATGATGATGTTGAGGGGGAGGTTAAAATTAACCAGATAAGGAAAGGAATCGCATGGGCCAGTGATTTAAAATATCGATTCAAAAATCCTCCAGAGTTCAGTGACAGAAATCACTCACTTTGGGAAAAGTTTACAAAACCCAAAGGCACGTACTTACTAAACAGGCTGCTTTTTCGTGCTGTTTCGTGATACTTTAAAAAAAACATTTAAAACTTTGCACATGACATTGCATTGTGTACAGGCTGGAGCAAAACTATATGGGACTTGGACCCGGATGATCCAGAAAATAATGGGGTTCAAAATGAAGATTTTGTAGTTTGGATGCGCGTGTCAGCATTTTCAAACTTTGTAAAGTTATACAGAATTATTGAAACATCGAAACAGGATATTCCTAGCAATGGCGAAAGCTTACCTGCCGGAAAATATCTCCTCAAAGTTGACTATAGTAAGCATGACTGACTGATCCCATCCAATTATTTGAAAGTTAAAAAAGTTAGGAAAAACATTGTAGCACATCTCCCCTTCTTTCCTCTAGATTTTGAAGTGGTTTCTTTCAACGGCAAGAAAGGTATTGTACTATCCGCCCCAACCATTTTTGGCCAGCAAAATCTTTTTCAGGGAATTGCAACCGTGAGCTTGGGAGGTGTCTCTGTCATTTTAGGGTTATTATTTCTCCTGTGCGGATGCAGCAATCGACATGGAAAAGGGTAAGGTAAATCAAATTTTATGCTTAAATGTCTAAAAGTCATTACCATGCACCATAGTTTGTTCATATTTGAACATTTATGTATGTATTCAAATTACTGTATATTAGAACATGAAATTCATTGAAATAATGTTAATGAAATTTCATTCAATTTTAGTTCTTTCTCCGGATCAGCAGCTCAGGAAGGATGATCCTGTCTTTAAATTTGTTATCTTGTATTTATTTCTGCATGATTGATAGGATTAAATTATTGTTATTATTTACTCATTTATCAGCATTACACTGTTGAGAGGCTACCGAGATTCTCTATATGTGACGAGGAAAAGAAGAGCGAGATCACTTCATATGAGTTACTTTATGTTTATTTCTGTACTAAAGACATTTATTTTTATAATTGTATTTACCGTTATTACTTTTTTAATTCTACTATTTTAATAGCAACTTATGTTGTGAAAGTATGCATTTTTAAGCCAAGTGATATATCAAACAAAATGGCTACTTTTTATATGCAAGAAACAATGTATGCCGAAAGTTGGGGCGACCTGAGAGAACAAATTTTTCGACAAACTACAGCAGCGTACTTTCTATAAAAGTCTAGTAATGGATAATGTATTTGTGATTGTGTATTGTGTATGACTATTTTGTACTGACATTCAATCAACCAAAATAAATAATTATTCGCAGCAATGCTGAGATTTATTATGATCAACCGCAATTACTTATCATGAATCGTAAAGTAAATATAAAGTAAATTTGCACTTATAAATATTGACAGTTGCTTACTAGTTTTACTTTACGCTACATTGCAATATTTGCATTCATTTTTTTAATATTTAATGTTTCTACTTTCCCAACAAGTCAATGTCATGAAATAGACAGGACCAGGAATCATTAATATACAACTTTACAGTGAGTTTTAATGGGTGTATGTATCTTTATAACTTTACCATTAGTGTGAAATTATGGTAAACAATGACTAATAATTACAAACATTTTTTAAATTATATTATCTGTTTATCTGTGGTTTTATGAACTCTGTTGCATCAATTTGATTGAATGACCTGTTTGATTGCAAGGTTACTATTTACAAAAGCAGCCTACCTTTTAATTCATCGAGTCGGAAGTGAGGGTGAGAGACGTAAGGGAATTTCTCCTGTTTGGACTAACGCCAAGATTCTCCCTAAAAGAATAAAAATTAGGGTATTGAAGGATCAAGTATAGATTTAAAACCCGTCAATTTCCATTGTACTGAAATCGTGAAATCATAGAAAGTTACACAAAGCTTAAACGTACCAATTGATCCAAGAGAGTCGGGCCGTCAAATCTGTATCAAAACACCCCATACATTTTATT
>JAANSP010003402.1:0-11371 GCA_036850745.1 Homidia socia
CTGATTGAGTGAGTCCATCAAATGGATAGCTCACCATCACCACCACCACACAAAACAACACAAGTGCCGTAGGTCAATAACTTTTTTTATTTTGTTGTTACTACTACAACAACTACTACTGTTACATTGCCAATGAACCGAAAACCACTCTTGGCGTTTTTTGGCGATAATAATCTCTCTGGATTTGAGCAGCAAGCTGTCCGTCTCTCTGTACATCGCCAAGGCAAGGAAAAAGAGAAACAGTTCTTTTTTCTCATTGCGTTGATCAAATTAAGTTTTTACTCCTCCTGGACTCTAGCAGCCCAGTTGTGTCCAGTAAAAGAAAATCCCATGCAGTAGTAGTAAAAAAATTACTCTAACAAGTTATATCTAAAGGCCATCATAATGCAACGGAGTAATGTACTTATCTGTACTCCCAAATTGTGTTTCATTTAAAAAAATATATATTCAATAATAACCTACGTACACGACATCATCACCCAATAAAAATTTTGTGACAATTTTATATTTTTCCTTTTGTTCGATTTGATTTGTGATTTTTACAAATTGTTACAGTACAGCAGTCAGACAGAAAGAATAGAGTGTGTGCTCACTGTGCGTAAACCACGGGAAATTTATTCCCTGCTACTAAAAACTGGATCATTGACGGACGAGCAGAATGATGAATCAATCTATTTGGTTTGATACACACAGAGAACAAAATATGAAATTACTCTAACAAGTTATATCTAAAGGCCATCAGCATAATGCAGTGGAGTAATATACTTAACTGTACTCCCAAATTATGTTTCATTGTGAACAAAAAATATATGCAATAATAATATACACGACATCATCACCCAATAAAAATTTTGTGACAATTTTATATTTCTCCTTTTGTTCGATTTGATTTGTGATTTTTACAAATTGTTACAGTACAGCAGTCAGACAGAAAAAAACAGAGTGTGTGCTCACTGTGCGTAAACCACGGGAAATTTATTCCCTGCTACTAAAAACTGGATCATTGACGGACGAGCAGAATGATGAATCAATCTATTTGGTTTGATACACACAGAGTAGAAAATATGTACTGTGACGACTTCAACGATGATGATGATAAGGAACATGATCTGCTAATCGAGAGGGATAAACCCCCCGGGATTTCCCTAATTCTCTTAATTGTAAAGGCCAAAAAAAGAGGAAGAATCATGCCACAAACTCCGTTGCTGCTGCTGTGCTACAACAGCCTTTTATTTATGCTCCGTTCAAAAGAATCAATCCCTATTCTCATCATCTTTTTTCTCTCTCTTCACAACATCACACATCTCCCTTTTCCCCATTTCTACATACACATCCAATCCAGCAACATTCACTGCATTGAATTATCATTATAAAATTTTCCACTGGTGGGGCATCTCTATACAAAAAGCCATTTGATAAATGTATTTATGCATGTACATTCCTACATGATAAATCAGCAGCTGTGTCTGTCTGCCCATGATCTTCGTNATTTATGCATGTACATTCCTACATGATAAATCAGCAGCTGTGTCTGTCTGCCCATGATCTTCGTGCTGCTCATATGTAATTTTCTCTGATGATCTGTCTCTCTGCTTCATACTGAAAATGAACCACGGACAGTGACATGCATCACTAAACCCAGTGGAATGAGAGAGAGAGAGAAAAAAACCGTCATGCTCTTTTCGTTAACCATATTAGGTATATGTATGCATGTGTCTTTTTTTGGAGAGATGAGGATAAGAATGATGAAAAGTAGTAGAGGAAGATGATGATGTGATGAAGAACAAGAGGGGACTGATTCATTCATTCACTCAGTCAGTCATTTATTCATTATTACAGAGCGGTGGTAGCTAAACAAATTTACTATTTGCTTAAAGCACACTAGTCACTACTGAAGTAGAAGCAACAAAAGTTTTGTCATTTTTTTACGATTCTGATAGCTGGTTTTGCAAGTCCTTTTTGTTTTCATGCTGTGTCGTGCTTACGCATAAATATGCGTGAAAATGCGTGAGCCATTTTAAATGGGTGAAGAATGAAATGAATTAAAATATTACACGTGGATTAAGTCTTTAATAATAATAAGAAGACGCAAAAATGCTTTGGTGGTTTGTAATAAAATATTTTTCAGATTACGTGTTTTCATTTTTATTTTTTGAATAAAAATGCACGCAGAAATAAAACGAGAATTACTGAAATTTTGGTATGATGCTACTCTGCTGTTTGTTCTGATTTTAAAAATTTTAAGTGTTACATTTTGACGCTTGCAAATCTATATTTAGCGTTGGCCACATAATGAAGCACCCAGATCATGCGTCGATCCTGGTTTTGGTTCAATCCAGTTGTTTTAGACTATCAATCAGATCAAGAAATTAAAAATTGCCTTACCTGTATGTATATACGTGTGCTTCTTCATATCGGACTTTTGATGAAAGCGCTTACCGCAAAACGGACATGGAAAGGGTCTAAAAGCAAAGAAAACAATGACCTTTAAAAATAGAAAACGCTAAAACATCTGCATATTAATTAAATCTACTAACAATTCAAACGAATTCATTCTTTTTTAAATTAAATTTCATTATTCAAAAAATTGTATAAATTTATATTTATTATGAATAAATATATATATTTTTAGTAGAAGAAAATATTTTTAATGTTATCATTACTTTTTATGCTCATACCTCGTATCAGAATGAATCAGCAGATGAGTGGACAGAGTGGACGAGCGCTTGAACGTTTTGCCGCATTGGGAGCAGGAAAATGTTTTCTCGATCGAATGCACAGCTCTGCAAAATAGAATTTTTTATAGCAAAGTAGTAATTTGAATTAAAGTACAACTCGTAGTAAATCTGATGAGCATTCAGTACTACTCAAACCTAACAAAGCAATCACACGCCGTTAAAGTGAACAAATACAACTGCACAATTCAAATAAATTAATTTTAACTTTATTTAATTACTCGTTTTTGGTTCATAATCGCTGATAAAACTAAATAATGAGCAATAGAAAACAGCAGCGACAAAATAAAACAATAGCAGGGATCAATGAACTGGACCAAGAAAACAACAATAATTTGACACTGCACACATAAATATTTTTTCACGGAACAGAAATAGAATGAATATTATAGCTAAACACAGCAAGTTATTCAGAGGAGATCACGGAAGCATGAATGTTGATAATATGTAACACTAATAGTAAAAACGGGCAAAGTAATAAAGCCGTGAATAATTGCATACATAATGGATCTGTTGAGGGAAGGAAAAAAGAGATAAATAACCAGGGAGACACACAGAGAGAGAATAGAACCATAAATATGTTTTCTTTCTTGCTATAATATGCTTTGCTTTTGTTGTGCAGAGAAAGGGAACTCGACAAACCTATGTTGTGTGAGGGAGATTTCATGGCCAAAGGTCTTGTTACACAAATGGCAGGCAAAAGGTCTTTTCCCATTGTGTGATCTTCTCGAGTGCACTTCCAACCCGTGGGGTGTGCTGAACATTTTTTCACATTTTACACAACTGAATACCTCCGAGCCTCCCAACTGCTGATGATTATGATGATGAGATCCCCCACTGGCAGCACCACCACCGCCCGAGGAAGCTCCAGAAACAGTTGCTGGGTGATGATGATGGTGGTGGTGATGAGAAGGATGATGATGATTTTTGGCACTATTAACACTATTATTGTTGTTGTTACCACTATTACTACCACTATTAGCATTATTGATTGCTACTATTGTTTGTATTGCCAGCGCCAAGAATGGAGCCACCTACTAAAGAAGGTGGAACGCTGGCAAGAGGTAAAAGGTGATGATGATGGTGGTGGTGATTATTATGATGTGACTTGTTTGACGATGAGGATGACGGTGATGATAAGGAGTGGGGTGTTGTAAATGGAGAAGGTGCGGTGAGACCCGCAGCGGCGGCGGCAGCAGCAGCAGCACCCGAGGCGGATATGAGAAGGTGGTGATGAGGATGTTGTGGGTGGTGGAGGTGATGATGATTGGTGTTGGTTGAAAGATGAAGCAGCACCCGAGGCGGATATGAGAAGGTGGTGATGAGGATGTTGTGGGTGGTGGAGGTGATGATGATTGGTGTTTGTTGAAAGATGATTTAATTGTTGATTGCTGAGGGGCTTGTGGTGTTGTTGTTGGTGATGATGGTGGTGGAACAGGAGACTGCTTTGAAAGGCGGCAGGAAGGAGAAGTGCAGCGGAAGGATGGTGGGTTGGGAGAAAGATGCTGGGAAAGGCGGCGAGTGAGGCGGGGGTGATGTGAGACGCGACTCCGGAGGAAGGTAAAAGACTGCTGAGACGGGTGGTGAAGGGAAGGGTGGTGAGATTGTTGGTTGTGGAGGAGGGGGATTCGGGGGGAGATGAGGTGGTGATGTTGTTGCTGGTTTTTGATATGGTGGAGAGGTTATTGTTGGTGGTGGTGGTGGAGGGGGATGGTGAGGATGAGGAGGAAGAGTGATCTTTTTTGTGAGTGTTATTATTGTGGTGGGAGGAGGGGGACTCAGAGGAGGATGATGAAGGTGGCGGGGTTCCTTTGAGAATGTCCTTGACAGAGAGGACTTTGGGTTTGAGGAGGCGATCAATGCCGAATTTGATTTAGGTGGGGTTCCTTTGAGAATGTCCTTGACAGAGAGGACTTTGGGTTTGAGGAGGCGATCAATGCCAAATTTGATTTCGGAAATTTTGGAGGGTAGTGATTTTTTGGAGGTTGATGATGATAATAATGTAGTTGTTGATAGTGGTGGAGGGGGAGGACTGGGACTGAGGAGACGGTGGATTTGACGGTGTTGATGGTTTGGTGATGGGGAGTCATCTTCTGCTGCGGAGGATGACGCAGAAGAGGACGATGAGGAGGAGGATGAAAGAGAGGTGACGTTTATGGTGATATTTTTTGTGGTGGGATGTACAGAGGAAGAAGTGGAAATGATGGTGTTGTTGTTGTTGTTTGTCAAAAGAGGATTGTTATTGTTGTTTAATTGATTGTTGGAGGAGTCAGCAGAGGTGGAGGACAAGAGTGATTTCGGGGAGGAAAGTAAGGAGGAAGCTGATGTGATTGAGGATGAAGAGGAGGAGGAGGATGTGGAGGGAGGTGAACACAGAGTAACGGGACCAGTACCTCCCAGAGAGGTGGGGACAAGATGAATGAGATCGTTCCACGCTTTTAAATGTTGACTTGTGGGGAATCCACCTGTAAATTTTACAAAGTAAAACGACAATATAGAATAATTTTTGTTATTGCAGTTGCTGGTATGCATAGATGATGAGGTTCCACAAGCTGATGTGATATAATCATATGAGGTTATCAAATCGGTTAAATGAGAAACGATTTAAAAATAACTCACCTGGACTTTTAAATAAATTTGCATATCCATGAGCTGCCGCAGCAGCAGCGGCTGCACTGGCTGCAGCATGCGGTGCAACAAGTCGAAATGCACTTCTATCGCCACACTTCTGCAGCAAAGTTAACAAATCTGATTGACGATCCGTATCCTCCATCTTAGTTTTTTTAAATTTAAAATAAATGTGTTTGCTTTTCAAACTTTCACTTTTAACTTTAAATATACCAACTCAACGTAAAAATATCAGGAACCAATAACTGATCTGTAGCGGTAAAAACGTACGAAATCAAAGTATTTATTTATAATGGTCTTTTACTAATTCACAAAACCTCTCATTTAAAAAATCACTTTCCACTTTCACCTGAAATTTCTCTCAAAAATCCTTTTATCATTTTGCAATGAACAATTTTGATTTTTTTACTTTCTTCCAACAAATCCATCACCAAAAAGTCAAATTCTTCAATACCCAATATTTCCCATCTCTCTTCTACTCCTCCAATCATACCACCACCAGTAGCAGCAGCACATCAATTTCGCCTTATGCAACAACAGCTTATCAGCCTCATATGTTCCTCGGATGTCTCCTCGGAGTGAAGTGAGAAGAGTGCGGAGAAAGTGAGAAAGTCTGTTTTTGTTCATCGCCATCACCATCATCATCATCAAAGCTCCCTTTCACAATCATATCATCCTATTCCCCATAATATTATCATCATCATCATCCTCTTCTTCATCGTCGTTATCATCATAAACTAACTGCTACACTCACTTCTCCCACTTTCTACTAACGTCCCGCAGTAAAACTCTGCTTCTCCAAAAAAACAACAGATGTGCAGAGTCAGTTTTTAAGCTGAAGAAATCCGAAAAAAGCAAGCATGTTATATAGAAGGGATTATTATTACAGAAGCAGCAGCAGCAACAGAGAGAAAATATGTTCATGTTTAAAAAAGGCAGTAACATCAGCAGAAGAAGAACAAGAGACATTGGGGCTCCTCGAAAAAAATTCAAAAAAGATACATCACCATATTATATGCTTATACATTATATCTCTGTCTGTGAAACACACATGAAATGCTTTGCTTCTTCTTGTTATGTCATTTTGTGGCTTGGCAAGTTGGCAAGTCTGATCTGATGAGGTTTTTTCACTACATTTAACTACGTATTTTATCTCTCTACAAAGTATACATTGTGTGTGTACTGGAGTGGACTGCGTGTGGTGGTGTGCTGCTGTAACAAGAGTTGTTCATCAGCTCAGCAGAGAGAGAGAAGAAGCAGCATTGCATTGGTTGGTTGGCTGGTTGCTTTTTCTCTCTCTCTTTTGCTCTGGTCTTGTGTGTGCCTGCGTGGCTTTTTACAGGAAAAGTGGAAAGAGAAGAGGAAAAAAGTCTAAAAAATCCCGGACAAGCTATATACTATTATGTACATTTTGCTTTTCTCGGATTTCACCGGGTGCGCGCATCACTCGAGAAAAATCCTTGTGAGTGGTGGAGATGTGATGGTGCACAGGATACACAAGGAAAATCCGGACTGGGGGAATGAAATTGCTCCGCCTACTTTTTTTCCTTTGATTTTCACTTTTCTCTCTCTCTCTCTCTCTCTCTCTCCATATTCCTATATTGATATGCTTCTTGCAATATGCTGTGTGCTGAGTGTGTGTACAAAATTTGATATTACTTGGCTGTTTCTTTACTACTGCACTGTGCTTGTGCTGCTGTTGCTGCTGCCAGTAAGGCAGAGTCAAAAACTCTGTAATATGTTGAGTGAGAGAGAGCTGTGCTGAGCTGAGAGTGGAGAAAAAAAAGAAAATGTACACAGACACACAAGTAAGCAGAGAGAAAAAAAGTTAGTAATATGTTGAGTGAGAAAGAGCTGTGCTGAGCTGAGAGTGGAGAAAAAAAAGAAAATGTACACAGACACACAAGTAAGCAGAGAGAAAAAAAGTTATAAGGTTGGCTAAATCTGAAGAAGAGTTTTGGATTTTTTTGCTTCTTCTTTTTCCAGTGCTGAGGGTGTCCTTGAGGTGGGCACATGTCTTATCCTTGTTGCTACAGTACAGTCCTTGCTTTCACTTTCTAAAACAAAAAGTTATTTACAATTTAATTTCTAGTAAAAGAAATTTGAATGCTTCTACCCAAAAATCATTCCACTTTTTATTATGGACTTGGGATGAGATGATCATCATGAGTAGTGCAGTGTATCTGTGCAAATATTGCGATGAGATAGCATTGCCGATAGTACTCACTACCTCTCGTACTACTCCAGCAGCAGCACTATTTCCTTTTTACTGCTTTTTACTTACTTTTTCCTGTTTGGATTTTTTTTCTTTTTTCTCCAAAGCTTTGGGAAAAGTGGAAATGGAGTGAAGCAGTCGTTCTCTCATAGTCATCCTCATCATCACGATGTTCTTCGTGTTGTACGTGTGGATGAAACGAGACGAGCAAAAAAATGTATATCCCTCTTCCACAATATATATTTTTTACCTTTATATTTATAAATGAGAATCTGCTTTTGCTCAAGTCTCAGCCTCACACAGATCCACACACACACACACACACATTTTTTCAATCCAATCCAATCACACCTCGTCCTCGTCCTCGTCCACTACCACCACCAAAGCCAGAAAAAAAACAAGCTGAACCAAAGGTTCACTTTTGGAAGAAAACTAGTTGTCAGTTATGTATACCTACCTACATTTCCAACATTACATCATCATCAATCCCTCCCTTTCTTTCTCTCTCCTCCACATTTCTCGTTAACCATCTTTCCATCTGGTTTCCTCTCTCACCATTTTCTCTGCTAGTTTCCTTCCATGCGGCCATCAAGGTAAATTAATAAATTGCTGCGCAACCTGATCAGATTCCCACAGTGACTCCGTTTTACTTTTTTCCATTAGATTTCTTTCTTCATTTCATCCTCATCTCGTCTTGTAAAACTTTTCTCTGCTTATTTTTTCCCTTTCTCTAAATAAAACACTGACCACTTGCCATATAAATTGTGGGAGAATTTCGTTATACGTGTATGTATGGATTTACTTGGGCGAACTTACTTAATCGTAAAAATTGAAATCTAAAGCAAAGCAAAAGCAAGACGAAATAAATGAAAATCTTCGCTTCTTTCATTTATACTTTGCTTTATTTTTTCCCCACACTGACCACTTGCCATATAAATTGTGGGAGAATTTCGGAATAGGTGTGTGTATGTATGGATTTACTTGGGCGAACTTACTTAATCGTAAAAATTGAAATCTAAAGCAAAGCAAAAGCAAGACGAAATAAATGAAAATCTTCGCCGCTTTCATTTATACTTTGCTTTATTTTTTCCCCTTTTGCGTCTTGGCACTCGGTAACAACTATACTGACCCTGATGAGATTTTTTAAGTTGCTCATGCTTTTCTCTCTATTACTTTTACAGCAATCTACTTGTTTATTTGAGTAAAGTAGCGAATTGAGAGAGAGATTGAGAATTGAAATCTAAAGCAAAGCAAAAGCAAGACGAAATAAATGAAAATCTTCGCTTCTTTCATTTATACTTTGCTTTATTTTTTCCCCTTTTGCGTCTTGGCACTTGGTAACAACTATACTGGTCATGATGAGATTTTTCAAGTTGCTCATGGGTTTCTCTCTATTACTTTTACAGCAATCTACTTGTTTATTTGAGTAAAGTAGCGAATTGCGAGAGAGATTGAGACGGAGAAAATATTTAGCTCAAAAAAGATTTATTGATATCATTGCACTTGCACTCGGATTTTATTATTTTGGTCAGTTAAGATTTTCTTAAGGTAGTAGTTTGCAACGGCATGATATAAAATGTACCGAGAAAATGTTTCCAGAAAAAAATCAATGTGACCATGGAACCTATTTTGGATGTACCGCTTAAAAATAAAAAAGTATTCAATTCAACACGAAATTGTAAAAAATGTTAATGAGGCAGGAAAATACAATATTATTATTTTTGGGAAATGACTCAAGGGAAAAAGGGGAAATGTCATCAATTACCATGTTCATCTTTATCATCGGTTGAAAATTGAAAGAGAAACTTTTTTAAACCGAAGAAAGGATATTTGCTTAACATTGTAAATTCACATGAGCTTATGATGATTTTGCTGCTTCTGTGATAAAATGGTGATCATGTCGTATAAAATAATATGAGATTACTAGATTGAGCGCAGTGAGAAAAGGAAAAAGGAATAAGAGATCAAAGGGATGCAAATCAGGGACACATGCACGCAGTACGCAGTACAGAATGTTGAGACTTTTTGCTCGTTGCTACTTCTGCTGCTGCTGCTTCTTCCTTTTCTTTATCCTCACATGTTCTCCGCCTTTCTCCCAAAAGCATTGATGCCCTTTAACTATGTAAACTAGTTGCTGCTGCTGCTTCTTGTGAAATGATGTGATCTCTTCTGCTCCTTCTTCTTTGGGATGACGATGGGAAAATGTAAATGGACAAGTTGGTGGAATCAAAGAGAAGAGAGTAGGACGAGAGGAGGAGTGGAAATAATGCAAAAAGTAAAGCCTGTTATGCATTTAATAATAGACATGTCGTCGTCGTTGCCTTTATTGTCATATAGGTAGTATGTATACAGCGAGAGTATTATCATCATGGAATGCTGTTGTTGGTAGTTGAGTGAAACGCAGTGGATTTTGGATTGGAGAGAGAGAAAGGAGTCTGGATTCCTTTAAAAGTAAACTAGTTGCTGCTGCTTCTTGTGAAATGATGTGATCTCTTCTCCTTCTTTGGGATGACGATGGGAAAATGTAAATGGACAAGTTGGTGGAATCAAAGAGAAGAGAGTAGAACGAGAGGAGGAGTGGAAATAAATGCAAAAAGTAAAGCCTGTTATGCATTTAATAATAGACATGTCGTCGTCTTCGCCTTTATTGTCATATAGGTAGTATGTATATGGCGAGAGTATTTTCATCATGGAATGCTGTTGTTGGTAGTTGAGTGAAACGCAGTGGATTTTGGATTGGAGAGAAAGGAGTCTAGATTCCTTTAAAGCATAATAATAATATAAAAAAGGGTACAAGGGAAGCAGCAGCACAGCACACAAGTAGACAGCGCTCCGGTAATAATAATAACTTACCAATTATTGTCATATAGGTAGTATGTATAAAGCGAGAGTATTATCATCATGGAATGCTGTTGTTGGTAGTTGAGTGAAACGCAGTGGATTTTGGATTGGAGAGAGAGAAAGGAGTCTGGATTCCTTTAAAGCATAATAATAATAAAAAAGGGTACAAGAGAAGCACAGCACACAAGTAGACAGCGCTCCGGTAATAATAATAACTTACCAGCTTTTACTTTAACTTGAATGGAATGAAAGAGTGGAAGAGAGATAGAGATGGAAAATGGAAAGTAAGCAAAGTATGATAATATAAAGTTTTTTAAGGGAGACAAAGTGTGTACAAGGAAAAGTGAATCTTTCCAAGTTTTCTTTGCTGTTCCACTCAACGAAAAAAACTGACTGACTGCTTGTGTTGAGAGAGAGAGAAAAGAAGGAAAAAGCATGAGGATGATGAGGATGGTAAAAAAAGACAAGATAAGACACAGAAGGCACATAGGTACTTTGAATATTTTTCTTTGGAGAAGATCGCAAAACTTGAGTATAGTGGCCAGTGCGTGCTTGCAAATCTTTAGGATTCACCATGAGATGTATCTAGGAATAACTAGGTACAATCTTTCACAGTTTTATCTAAAAGATGGCGTCAAAATAAAGTGTACATATTAAGTGCCATTAAAAAATTACAGCCATCTAGATTGTCTCAATACAAATACAGATTCCCTTTATTGGAAGCCAGTATAACGAGACACCAGCCCAATTTTCCATTACATAGCATAATGTATGTATTATGCATGGATTTTCATTCTGAGCGAGGACGACAACAAGGAATTGTACAAAAAAATTTAACAAGCAGGCACAAGGCAGCAGAAAAAAAAGATAAGAAGAGGCACAGATATACGCTTGAATTGTGCTCACTCACTCGAGCACAGATAAAATTGAATTCCTTTTTTTCTTCAGCACA
>JAANSP010003403.1:0-11370 GCA_036850745.1 Homidia socia
CACACCAACCGAAAAGAATGTTGCCATGTTACTCCTTGTTTTTTTCCTCCTCTTGTTTTTTTGCATTCCTCTCCTCCGATGATCCCGAATAAATACCAATAATGCGACGATCAACGGTACTTGACTGTTTGCGTTTGTTGTTTCGGTGCAAAGTTGTTGTTGTTGCTGCTGCCAGCAAGCTGAAAAAGAAGAAAAGTTATCAAGATTGCAGATTATTATGATAGATATGATTATTATTACAAAAACTGAAATTCAAGTGATTGACTAAGTGAATCCAATAGCTCGCTTGGTACGTAAATATTTTTACTTTTAGATTTTTATGAGGACGCTAATGCTTTACCACCACCAGTTGCCCTATTCCGCTTCTTTCTCTATGTATCTGTCTCTCCCTCTCTCTTTTCATGGCATTTATGAATTATAGGGGTTGGTTTTCGAGATTCTCCTGCCTTTCCTTCTTATTGCATTTCAGTATATTTTGCACCGGCCTTATTTATTATCATCATTATTACTATTACATTTAGCATCATCATCAATGACGAGTACTGCAGTAGTAGTTTCTGCACTGCAGCAGCGGCAGTTAACTACAACCTTTTCTCTAGTAGTAAAGTGACGATAATGGCAAGCTTGACCAGCAGCAGCAGCAGCAGCAGATTGTTGTGGGCTCTTGTTTTTCTCCTTGTTCGCCTCTCAAGAAGATATTTCTTCTTCTTCTTCTTCTGCCTGACCTGTCTTGACTTGGCTTATATTGAACAGTGAATCCGATCACACAAGATCTTACAAAAGCGAAAAGTATGCATACATCATGTCATGTTATTTCAGCAGCAGCATTCGCCATACAAGTGCAACAGCACACTACAGAAAAGTACATAATATCAGATTTTTGTCGTGCTATCACACATAACCATCATCATCATCATCCCATCCTCCTCTTCAGCAAAACAACAACAACAACGCAACAGCAGTTTGCCAATGCGTGCAGCAGCAAGAAAGTCAAAGAATCTCCTCTTTCTCCCTTCTGATGTTGTACATTTCTGACATTTCTTGTACAAAAATACAATTTTACTGCTGATATTACTACCACTACTACTACGACCACTTAAACTACTACGATTTCACAGTCGTAGTAAGAAATAGTTTTGGTAAACGAGTTAGTGAGTGACCATCACTTAAAGCAAGCAGTAGTAAGTAGTAGTAGTAGTCGTCATCGTCATCATCATCATCATTCGTTGCAGTTTAGAACCACACGTTGATTTTTTTTCTTCTATTGTAATTATCAACAACTTTGATAGTTGAATTGAAGGCAGCAGCATCAACACAGCATCATCATCATCAACATTATGACGAATAGTAGTAGTAGAGGTGGTTATTGTAGTAATAGTAGTCGTCGTAGTAAAAGCGTAGTAGCAAAATCTCCTTTAACCTGTCTTTTGTTGTTGTCTTGTAGCTAGTAGTAATAGTAGTTTTCATCTTCACTCACCGCGCACCACCACCGTAGTGATAACTCCACTACAAAGTAGCCTCTGGTCTCTCCTCATTCCTTTTGGTCATCTTCACTTGCTTCTCTATCAGCATTTCAGCATCATCATCATCACCATAATAATATCAGGCTGATCTGCTTCATCATCTCACCATCACCTTCTTGAGAAGCGCAGGCAGAGCGCAGCGTCTTCATGTGCAAAACAACAACTGGGAAAGAGACACAAGTTTTGTGGCATTTGGCAAAAGAATTTGGTTTCACGGGAGAAACCTTTTACCTTGCGCATCGCATCTCTGTCTCTTTTACCTCTGCTATTGCTGCCGTGCGGTTTCTTCTCATCATAAATCTATTTCGGTAGAAAGAGACTCCATTTTTAAGCTTAGACAAAATCTATTCATATCAAACGTACTTGATAATTTTTCCCTATCATAGAATCATAGTGGAAAAAAGAAAGAAAGACATGAAATATCGTGGTGCTAACGTTCTTCTTGAATCCCGATCCTGTGCGTAAAATGCAAAGTGTGGCGGTGTGTAAATGTGTGTGCATAGCAATAGTGTGTGTTTGTAAAAGATGATGATCAGAAGAAGAACCAGGAACAACAAACAGGAGCAGCAGCAGTTGTTGTTGTTGTTTTAATAGTTACATATAAAGATTTCAGGTGTTTTGTATGGTAGTGGTGATACTATCGTGGAGTTGGAGTAGTGTTGCACTTTGTTATTATTTTTGTTGTTGTTTTTGTTGCTGCTGCAGCAGAAGAACAGCAGTAAAGGGGAACCAAACAATGTGAATCTATGTGGTAGTTGCATTCACTTAAAAATGCACTTGTGGCATCACATCATAAATTCCTCAGACATGATTACCAACTCAATATTATTACTATAATTTTTATTTGGCCTCAAGAAGGATTTTGCACAAGAGAAGAAGGACGTGTACCGACCGACCAACCTGCTGTAGATGATAATGATGGTGCTGCACAAATGCACGAGTGTAAGTACACCAGACAGAAAGAACAAAGTGATAAAATACAAGTTGGATAAAGAGAGCAAGAGCAACAGTTTTGAACTTTCTTCTTATGCTCTACCGCAATAATGAAATTTGAGATCCGTGTATAGTATTATCATGTTTTCGGTTAACATGACCATCCTTCTTTCTCCGAAAATTGATAAAAGTTTACAAAAAATAATATTCTCTTTATCGGCTATATAGTAATAATAATAATAATAATAATGTGCTTATCGGTAGTTGGACTCTTGTAACACGTTGTACTCTCATTTGAGAAGTGAGTGATTAATTACTTTTCTCCTCAGTGGATGATTTTGATTAGGCAAATTGATTTTTTCTTCTTCATATAATGTGATTCCAAAGAAAGCACTAGAGATTATCATACATTGTATTGTAGAAAGACACACGTACTTTTATTTAGTAGTTTGATTTTATTATTTGAAAAAATTTGGGGGAAAATGTAAAATGAGAGAACCGGTAAAGGGAAAAATTAGCTTGATTTTCAAAAGGTAAATAAATACTTACTAGGTCGGATTTTACATGGTGCTGCTGGTATGCAGCAAGAAAATGAACATGACATATTAGCGTGAACCATGTACGATCCCCTTTTGAAACTCTCCTCTCTGTTGTGTACTCATGTTTTCTTTCTGAACATCCTGTAGCAATGTAGTTGCTGATGGTAATGATGATGATGGTGGTGGTCGTCATCCTAGTAAGTTGTGTACGTAAGGTAATAATTAAGACGTAAAGGCTCACCTTGCCGCAAGCTATTAAAAGGGTTTGTTGTCGACGAGTGATTTTGTGAATGTGCTGTGCGCGCGCGGTGGGATATTTACATTGTACTCTTCTATGCCATGTGGTTCTTTTGACAAAAATTCCTCTTCGCTCTTGATCATGACCATGATAATGAGATGAGGAGATGATAATAATGTCGGTGAGCGATTCACCTTTCACGAACATGTCTACTACCAACACTATTCTATATGTTGTTGTAATAATTTAGTAGTAGTTTAGCACCAGTCAAAGCCACACACTGATATTTTTTATAATAGTAATAATAATATAATGACTCTCTGTTAAACATTTTATGTTTCGTGCTCCATTGTTCCCTTATTCCCATTCATTCAAGTGTCAAGTCAAATGACACCTGTTTAAAGAAACAAATAGAAATGTTAAAATATACACTGCTCGCTATAACCACATTGGTGACATAATCGAAAGTGTATTCTGTGCTGTTGTTGTTGTATGATTGCTGTATGATGCTCACAACTTATTCACGTCATCATCATCATCATCATCATCATCATCAGATGCTGATGATTGCTGTATGATGCTCACAACAACTTATTCACGTCATCATCATCATCATCTTTTCCAGCATACCGCATATTTATCCCCCGCGTACATACCAGTAATAAAAAAAGACTTGTGCTAATTAATTACCACTGATAATAGTAAGAAAAAAATGCCTGTTTAAACAAAGAGTGCATACCTATTATAAAAGCAAATACATGAAAAAATGGCGTTTCTGGAACGCATACAAAAAAGATAAAATAGATTATCTGCCTCGTTAGTTAAAAAAAATTAAAATCTTTACCGTGATACGTTACTACCACCTGGCAATAAAAACAAAGGTATTTTTTATGTATAAGAGGAGAGTAAAGATGAAGTCATTGGAATAATTGAGAGATGAAGGAACATTATCATTTCACGGTAAGAAAAAAAGTACAACAAACAACACTGCACTGACTGCTGCTGCTGCTGCTGCTACTGTACTGATTGATGCGTGCGGTGAAACAAAATCACCCGCATTGTTGTCTTTATTATTTGTACGTGACGGTGTAAAATAATGGAGCTACTGTGTGTAATGTAATAATCAAACAGCTAGCTAGCTCGGCGAGAAGAAAACATACCGTGCATTACATATTATTATTATGATACGGGATGCTGCTGCACAGCTATGATTAGCTAAAAACATCACAACAAAAGTACAACAGCCACCAGCATATTTTTTAAGGAAATGGACTTTTTTTGGTGTTTTCTTTGCCCTATCACATTATTTTTCTGCTGATGATAAAGTAGTTAGGTAGTTATTTCTTTAAGGAAGCATATTAATAAAATGGTATTGTATAGATGGTTGCATTATTCTTTTTTGAGAATTATTGCAAGGTGCATTTAAAACAACGCTAACAACATGCCTTCATTTATTTGCTACATTACATTTTGATTGTTAAATTTAAAAAAAAATATAGAAAAAAAGTATCGACAAAAACGCTTCTAAAAGAGCACTTGTAAATGGTTGTAAACCTTTCAGCAGCAAGCCAACAGCCAACCTACGTGACCGTTACAATTTTTGCTGTAGCCAGAGAGTGAGAGAGCTAAGTAGCTAGCTACATGATGCAAATACCACACAAGAATACATAATATTTTTTTCGTGTAGTACTAGCTATATTTATTTTATTTTATTCTATTTATTTATTTGGAAGGAAAAGAGGAAGAAATGTTATTAAAATGCATTTTTGTGCCAAAAAATGTGTACAGATTTTATGGAGATATTGCTAATTTTTATAGTTATACAGTTTAGTACATAAAATCTGAACGCAATTAGTTAAGGAATCAGAGTGAAGATCGGATGATGGACCTTTTAAGTGGTGTATTTAAGCAGGATTGTTGTGAACTTTGCTGTCAAAATGGAACATGTTAACTTTTTTGAACGATAATAATATTATTATTATCATTATCTCAGTTATTAATAATAATAACAATAACTTGTACGAACCAACTATTCTATCATTCCATGATTTTTGATATTGTAAGAAAAAAAATGGTCAAAATGTGGTGGTAGAGAGGGCAAAAAAATACACGCCATTCATTCTTCTGTTGTTGTTCTTCCTTTTTTTCTTGGGGAACATTGCATTATGATTGTTATCATCAGTGGCAGGATCAGCATCAACATCCGCGCTGCTACAACGTACACATGTATTATATATTACGAATGATATTATTATTTTTTATAAGTTTATAACCAAGATGATGATGGCGATCAAGGAAAGATGATATCAGTGTATGCATGCATCTCTGCTTGACTGCACAACGACAAGACAAGATAATGGAATCAAAATAGGAGCAGTAGCAATATAATAATATTAGCAGTAGCATAGATGCAAAGGAAAATTTTAATAAAAGCCACTTAAAATGACCATTCGCTTTTTTATCAGAAAAGTAGCTAGTATAATATGATAGATAACATACATCAATCACACACACAATGTTGCCCAAAAATTATGCTTTAGGACTTGTACCTACTGATTTTATAGTATGATTGCTGTTTTTTTATTGAAAAAAATAAATCTTTGCTAAAGTTTGAGTATGCACAATACCTAGTTTAAAGTTTTATGGAAGTGTACCTGAAAATAAAATGATGATGTTACATTATAATAAAAATAACTAGTGANTGATTGCTGTTTTTTTATTGAAAAAAATAAATCTTTGCTAAAGTTTGAGTATGCACAATACCTAGTTTAAAGTTTTATGGAAGTGTACCTGAAAATAAAATGATGATGTTACATTATAATTAAAATAACTAGTGATGATACAACAGTGAAACGTAAAATTTATTAAGTGACCCTTACCAAAAAAACAACATTTACATATGTTTTTGCAACTTGTGTGGCAAATATTATTGAAATAAAAATGTAGCTGTTTTTTTCTAGTAATTTTTTTGAAATATGCATCGTTTTGAAAAGGAAATGAATTTGAAGCGTTTTTTCTTTTGCGAAAGAAATCTCTCCGTTTTTACACTGCACTTGCTTCCCTAAAATTTTGAAAGTTTGTTGAGCTGTCAGAATGAATCCAAATGTAGAGTCCTTGTTTCTAATAAAAAAAAATCATCTTTTGCTCCGTTCTGCTCAGACATCTGCTCCTGATTTTTTATCTTTGACGTAGTCTGATAAAAAAAGGAGAAAAAACTATGTACTAATAATAGCATTAAAAACACTCGCGTGTTAGCTCAAAGTACGCATTTTATAATAAAAATGGTTATAGGCAATGGAAAGCATTCATATGCTACTACTGCAGTGTAATAGAAGGAAAAAAGATTATGCATAAATGAACGACGAGGAGAACAAGACGATGATCAGTTAAAAAATCTAGAGAAAAAGTACATATTTACCCTTGCATATCCCTAAAAATCGCAGTTCGCAGTACTTAGCAGAAAGCAAGGTGTCAGTAGCCTCAATGCGGCATATATTACACACTTTTTTCTAGCATAGTCAAATTTCCAACATCATATACTCCTACTATTGCTGCTGCTGAAGAATGGTAATGGGATATGATGATGTAAATGTGTAATGTGTGTGTAATATAACAAATAAAAAAATAGCTTTGAAATCAAATCAAACTCAAGTCAACCAAGTGAAAATATCTCCAACACACATCTTCTTCTTCTTCTCAGGTCTCTTTTTTAAGACTAAGCTTTATAATGTATCATCGTCATTATCAAACATTAACATCACCATCCATCGCACTCTACCACCATCACTTTTACAAGTACACAGAAGCAGAGAATTACATAGTATTGGTTTGAATAATCAAAGCAGCCCGGAGTTGGACTTGGACTGGTAGAGAGTGATGCTACCATATACTATGTTATCATAGCACACGTTTAAATTTATATTATATACTGCCTATTAGCCTTTTTACTGCACTCCCCAAATTGGAAAAATGTATGCTTGTTGTAACAATGGTGGTGCAGTTGTTTTTGTGTTTAATGATAAAAGTTAAGATTTACTACCAACTATTTAGTTTTTTTTCTTCGGTTTCGTCTTTTCCATTGTAAAAGTGAATATACAAAAGTATAATAATAATATATAGTAGCTATAATGCTCCTGAATATTCTACTTGCCTGTCTCGTGCGAGTTTTTGCTCAAAAAGAAAAAAGAAAAGAAAAAAAGATATGACGATGTTGATGATCATGATGACTACGACTGTAAAGTCGCTGTAATGTTGATTTTACTTTTAGATCATACATAGTTAAATGCGGATGTTGGTCTTTCTCGTGCTAGTCCTAGTGTGGATGATTACAATGCTGATAATGACGATGAGGATGAAAAAATGATTTGTTGATGATAACAAAGTAATATTATTATTACATAAAATATAAAGTGAATATAAGAATGAATATCATCATTATGATTATTATTATTATTACTACTACCACTATACTGTGGTGTGGTGCAGTTTATTTAAGGGAAAGAATGAAAGGTCCAATCTATCAAATATAGTTTTTGAACGGGATGATGAACACATTACCTTTTGACTTAACAATGTTGGACAGACAGACATTATAAGTAAAGGTTGAATTAACGAAGAAAAAATCCGTAAAATGTAAGAAGTAGTAGAGAGAGACACACACACACAGGTAGTGTGATAGGGTACGTACATTACATTGAAATAACTTTTTGGATACAATAATAATAATAATAATGTCTGGCAGTAATTCATTCATTTTACTGACCATGATAAAATAGAGAAATAGGCTCTGTGAGAGGGAGAAAAACGTAAAAGAAAAGAAGATTCTTCCAAAGGCTAACTGCATATAAGAGTATAAATAATATTGAGATAGAAATTTGTGCAGTCATACCCTTTTAGATCTTGCTTTCGTTACCGTTTTGATAGAGAACAATTTTAAAACACAACATTGCACTCGTGTCTATTTAATTTGTGTGTGTATTATTATGTGTTTTTCTACCAAGAGATTTTAATAGTAAGTAGTAGAAGAAGGCACATATTATTATTAGATTTATATGTAGCAGCTTATTCCTACTCTCGTCTAGCACTCATCCATTGTTTGAATTCTTCTTATCCGAGATAAAACAACATCAATTACCTTTTTTGAGAAACACTGTTGATCATTATTGGTCAGCGCAGCTCAAACAAGATGCTGTTTTCTTTTTACCTCTTTTCACTCATTCACTCTCGTTAGTATTTTTAAGAGTAATAGATTTCCATAATAATAATGACTTGCTTGAGATACTTTTATTGCAAAATATCAAAAAGAAGGAGAGAGAGAGAAAAAAACATACATATTTTTGCTAACTATAACTGTTCTGGGGAGATGATATGCAAGTTGTTGTAATTGTTGAGCCAGACAGTTTCATGTAGCGTTTCTCTAGGGGTGGTTTGGTACAGAGACATAAGCCAAGAAAAAGGAGATAAGTTTTACTTGTGCTTGTTCAGTTCCACCAGAAATATGGATAAAGTGGCTTGTTCTCCATATCTTTATAGATGGATTAGAACAGTTGTAAGTTGTACAATGGTTTTTTAACCGTGAAAAAAACCGATAATAACATTTCATTTTTGTTTAAGTTTCCAAATAAACTGAAACAAACAACATAAAAGGCAGCAGCAGTAGTAGAAACTAAGCAGACTATAATTCCAATGACTTCATGGATTATTTTGATGAAGGTAGTATTAACTTTATAGACTTTGTTGTGTTTGCATTTACCAAGTTGAGCTTTGGTCAGCATCACTGATTATATTTTTGCCGTATAATGTGGCATCGGGACACTCAGCCACTGTCCATGGAATGTGGTGGTGGCGGCAACAGTGGAGGCAACTCAAGTGGTTCTAGTAGCAACAATAATAATAATCACACTCACATCCGAAGACTTGTTATAAAAGAGGAGGTAGCTGAGGCTCAGCGAAATGACTGCGATGAGCAGGGTGAAAATAACTGTAGGATGAGGGATGGTTATGGTAACAGCAACAATAATAATAACAACAATAACAACAGCGAAACAACCAGTGCTAACAAATACTCTTCCTCTTCTTCCCAAGGATTAGTTGGAGGAGCTGGAGTGGTGGTTGTAAGTGACAATGAAATGTATCAAAGTACCTCATCCTCGTCCAGTAGTAGTGGTGGAGGTGGTGCCACCCCTTCTAGTGTACTTTCATTCAGCACCACTGCAAATAGCAGTATAAACGGTAGCTGCAATACCGCAGGTGGAAATGGTAGTGGAATAACTACCAACAGTAATAATACTAGTAACGCACCTCCTACCAGTAATAGTAATACCAACAGTAACAATATTAGCAGTAGCAGTAGTGGCACCTCCAACGGTGTTGTTATAATAGTTAGCAGTAATAGTAATACTAGCAGTAATAATAATAGTAATAACGGACTGAGTGCGCTATCCTCTAGCAGTGGTGGCATTGGTGTTAGTGGTGCTCTTTGTGTTAACGAAGGGGTGACTTCCAGACTATTGGATGCAAAGCATTTAGATATTCAAAGAAGCATACCTCCTCCATACGCACCAAGAAGACCAAAAATACCCTTGATGAATTGGAATCATGTTCCGTCGGTAAGGCAAATATTAATGTATACATACAGCTAATTTAAAAAGCATTTTACTAGTTTTATTGATTGTCTAAACTTTTTCGCACAGAAATATATACATGCACTAATAAATTTGTGTATGTGGTGAGAAATTAAAAAAATACTTTTAAAAAAACTTGCTTTTAAAAAGAAAAGGTGTTTCTTGCAAATCAAGTACAACATTATAAAAAAATGTTTTTTCCTAATATATCGTCGTCATCACGTGTATACTCGTCATTTATAACTGTTCATTCAAGGTCATCTTGATACAGTAGTAGTGTAAGTGATACGGAATAAAATATTTATGCTTTTGTCAAAAGAGGTTTAAAAAACACGCTGAGCAAGATTTCTGTTGAACAAGATGATTTGAAATGCTAGCAACGCAGAATAAACTAGAGGGTTTAAACTGCAAAAAAATATAATATGCATATGGTAATGGTGAAGTAAGAATATAATAATATTAATAACATGATAATGTACCTGTTCTTGTGTCATTGCTACCTCGATTATTTTAGTACACAAGAATCAGAAAGGTTGACTCATTTATTGCACTGTTGCACTGTGAAACTTACGTCATTTTACTATTCCTTTTCTATCCGCTTAGTCAACCTTTTTTTGCGTACATGTATGCCCACTTACCTGTCAAATTGGTAAAGAACGATAAAAACAACAGCGCCACAAAAGCAGAGAGCTTAGAATAGAGAAGCACGTAGAAAAGAGAAGAAAACGCAACAGCACGTAGGAGTTGGCTTAGGATTGCTGGTTGCATACGAATGCATGGATGGGGCAACAAAACGTCATTTTCTTAGGAAGCAGCGGTGATTTGTCCAAGTTGGACAGTAGAAAGCAGTACAACAGTCATCAATTCATCATTATTGACTTTCTTTATAAAATGGCGAAAATTACTTAAAAATGTTTATTATATTCGATAAACATTTTGCAAAATTTGTGGACTGCTATTTAGCAATTACTATTTATCACAAACATTTATCGAGTACAATTGTCAGCATTTTGCGCAGCCAACAACGCTCACATAATCGGATATAGGAGAATGCAACCGACAATGAAGATTTTTAAAAGTTGGATTTAACAGAATGAGGTGGACTCCTCGAGTTCAAAAAATATTTTTCATCCACATAATCTTTAAAAAAGTAGCGCACAAAAATGCATTCCAATTTTCTCTTGAATTAACGCACTTCACAATGTATTTACAAAGCAAATTACTTTACACACAGGTTGTATCATGTTAACATGATTTAAATCTTGTCTCTAACTGAAGCCCTTTCAAATACCTTTTTTACTTGAAAAATACATATGCTAATTTTTCCCCTCTTCCCATCACACTTGTCTGCCTTTTTCTTTGTCAGGCAGGACAACAAAGCAGTTTACATTATTTCTATTAACCTATTATGCGCACACAAAGATTTTTACGTTTTATAAGTTGTACTCTTGTTGATATTCTTTTTACCATTCATGTTGTCAAAAGCAATAAGTACACTTCTCCTGTAATAATAA